>WSXT02003246.1:0-15011 GCA_011762715.2 Neuroterus valhalla
AACTGCATTCGTAATTAATCTTCTCACAGTGGTATAACCACCAGTTTGATGAAATGAATGGTTTTCAAAATGATCACAACAAACTGTTGAATTTTTATTGACAACTGAAACACCAGTGATTTCCATCCATTGTTTTCTAAGTTCCAAATCTCTAGGAAACCTGCAATGAAATACTCAATGCAGTACACAACTCATATTACACAACAAAAATAACATTGCTAAGTGTTATTACACACAACCTATTACTAAGTGTAAATATGAATAGCAGTCTATTCTATAGTCAAGACGCCATAACTTGAATTCTATTTGCGCATGCGCCATTAAAGAGAGATAGAGAGAGGTCTTTTATCTTCTCTCTCTTTCTAACAATGTGACACGTTCCGGGCTGCCTCCCCCACTCTATCTATGATATCTCTATGGATGCTCCTGCTTAGAGAAAGAAAGAACAAAGCCAGCAAGGAATGCTATCTCTTTCTAACACGGTGACGTAACTGGTCACGTGGCGTTGGGACACGTTTTATGTTTATATAATTTTGAAACTTTCCTCTTCAACGATCAGCATACTTAAATATGCACCATATGCACGAAAACTTGAAAAATAATCCACCCTCAAAACTCAATACTTTCATTCTACTCAGAAAAACTTCACAGAGTTACGTACTAAGTGGTTCATCCTTACCTCTATTCTGTCTTTGGAATAATTGTTGCTGAGCTGCTTGGGAATGTCCAATGCCAGACGTCTCCCTAAGATTAAGGAAAATTTGACTTAGACATTATTTTTGCGCAATTGAATGGTTTGTTGGATAAAGATTCTTTCGTCCTACCATAGTGCTCTATAGTAACGCATGTGGTAGACAAAATTCCTTTCATAATAAATCCCGTAATTTTAATATGTATATAAAATGTTTTAATATTTGTTGCTTTCATCAAACGATTAAAATTTTGGCGAGTGACCGTTAATATCAATAGTATCGAGTAAGTAAAATATAATTTATACGAATAAAAAAATAGCCTTTATTCCCTCAGTGTTATCGAATAAAGGAAAAGAGTTAATATTTACATTCATGTTATTTTTGCGTGTATGTATGCCGAAAAATAATCTCCGGCAAATGTAACTTTTAAGTATTCTTTTTGACATTAGAGGTTATATTTACTGACGTTACATTCCGGCTTTAATTTTTCAAGTATTTTTATGGTAAATTAAAAGTTATTTAGGTGTTTTAAACATTAGGATCAATTTTCTCGTACTTATTGCAGAAAAGCATAATATGTCTAGAATTTAATTCGTTCAGCGCACACCGGTGCAGAACTGGAGAAAAAATATTTGAATAATACTTCTCAAATTATAATCAAATTTTTTTTTGAATCGAACTGCTTTTTGAGTTAGAAAAATTAAACAATTTCCAATAGACAATTCTCAGTCTCTATGAATTTGAACAATTGACAGATTTTCACGTTAAAAATTGATATCTTCCAATGCGGATGCCTTTATAGTTAGACAAATGTAAGCGTCCAATTCAGAATTCTTAAACTCCAATTTTCAAATGCATTATTTCGAATTAATAGAATCATGATCATACAAACTTATTCAACTCTAATACTTATACAAATATTGTTCAGTCTAAAATATTCCATTTTTAGCCTATTCAATTCGAAATTCGTTCATTAATAAAAAGTCGTTTTTTTATATGTAGTACAATATTTGTCAATCATAAAAAATGCAGCAGCTGTAAATCAAGTTTTTGAAACTAAATATTTTGAAATAGAAAGCCTGAATAGTTGAAATTTCAGAGTGCTAAATTTCAATTTTTAGCGTTACAATGTTATAATAAATGTTCCCTTTTTCGAATGTTTCATTTGTAACTAAAAGTCTAAAATTTTGATTGGACAATTTTCCTATGAATTTCTATTGAGAATTTTTGCCATCCGCTAGCGTTTTGCGCACATGGTCCTACTTTTACGTGAAATCCAACGGGAAGAATATTCATACATTTAAGAAGTTTCAAGATTATATAATTCCAAAAATAATCATTTTCGTTGGTACAGGCCAATGCAGAAAATATATAATAATTAAAGTTCGCATGCGCGAATATTATTTCTGCATTGACACAATGAATCTTGCCTCGTTTGGCTGATAGTTTGAATTTTCGATTTTTCTATTGATATTTCGATGTTGAAAAAAAGTACAGTGAGTTGAATAAAAAAATGTTCGAAAACGATTCTGCAAGCCTGCTTTTTATATTAACAACTTGTTTTCTAGAGTTTTTTTATTTTTTACAAAATCTTTTATGATTTATATCAAAATCATGCATATCATCCATGGAAGGCTGGGAAAAAATTTGTGGATCTTTCTGGAACACAAAAGTTTCCTTCTTAACATGTTTTACGTATCTCGTATAATTTGAGTGGAAAATTGAATTCCTTACTTTTAAGAAAGCATTGTCGATGGATGGCATCAGAACTGTCGGGCAAAAGTTGCTGGTTTACGAACTTTATCTTTCTTTTTAAGCCCTGAAAAAGTATGCCAAAGCTCAATTCAATCTGATTATCATTTTGAAATTTATGGTGCCTGTAGAAAGATTCCATGACATGGAAGGGAGAAAATGTTGGTTTTCACATTTTTCTCAACTGGAAGAGAGCTATTATGTTGAGAATTCTTCTTTCGCAGCTCAATATTTAACTGTTTTGATAGAAAATTACACAATTTGGTATAGAATTTTCCCTCCTGGCTTTAACCATTAACAGTTCGGTTGAGTTTTTTTTCTTCTCGACTAAAAATTCTCTTTTAGTTGGAAACTTGACTCTTTTGTTTATTTGGTCATTTCGGATTGAAACTTCATCTCTGTAAATAGAAGTGTCTTCTGATAATCTTTTTTTTTTTTGGGTCAAAAATTCAGTTTTTCATTTGAAAATTAATCTGTGTTGGTCGAAGATATAACTATTTTGTCGAAACCCCATGTTTCTCAGAGAGATTCAACTGCTTGAATAAAAGTTTCATTAGTTTGTTAGAAATTTATCTCTTATAGTTGAAAATTGAATTGTTCGGTTGAAGTTCATGTCTTCGTTTCAAGTCCATCTTGACGTATAAAAACTTATCTTCTTGGTTGGAAATTCATCTTTTTGTTTAAAGATTGAACTCTTGGTCAAAAGTTGAATAAGAATCACAAATCAAAATTTGGTGAATATTATGGCCGCTTATACCGATAACACTCACAGCGCGCTTCTCTCAACAGCAAAACGCTAAGCGCTCAACATATAGCATCAACTGCAGCGGTCACAGTTAAAGAAATACGACGATGGTTTTAGATCAGCATCATGTACGGTCATAACGTTCATATAAATCGCCCGCTCCTCGCAGCGTTAGAACGCGAAGCGCTCAATATTTTCAATTATTTGCAACATTCACACTTAGAGGGCAGAAAAAGTCCCAAAAATAAGTTCAGCATTAGTTACTATTGTTCCACTTATGGATATTGTCCACTTTCTGCAAAGTTCGAACGCTAAGCGCTCAATATTTTGAATCAACTGCAACACTGATAATTGGAGAACAGCGACAGTGCTGAAATGGGGTAAGTTCCGAATGCTGTTATGCTAATCGCTCAAATCGTTCGCCTCTCGCAAAACGTTAGAACGCTAAGCATTAAAATATTTTGCAGTGAATGCAACAGTCACAGTTTGAGAGATACGGAGGTAGTTCAATATTCTAGCGCGAGTGCATGAAATTATCTACAATAAGGCCACCATCAGATGCAGTTGTACCAATCATGTACATTGTATATCGTCTACTTGAAGCAACGTTCGCACGCTATAAGCTTAATATTTTGAAAGATGCGGACAATGAAGTGAAGATCGAGAATAATTTTTGGCCAGTATAGGTCAGATTAAAAGTCATTCAGAAAACAAGAGCAATATTTGGAAGAATTCAACCGATGGGGACAAGATTGAGAAATATCTGGTCAAGGAAGTCATGATTGGGCATGATCCATCCAGTGAAGGCCGGATTGGGAATGAGTTAACCAATAAATGCAATATTTAGAACACTCCCACCAATGAAGGCAAGATTGGGTATGATGCGGACAAAAAAGCCAACATCATCCAGCCAGTGAAGGCCAGATTGGAAATGAGTTGACCAAGAAACGCAATATTCAGAACATTCCAATCAATGAAGGCAAGATTGAGTGAGATCTGTACAAAAGCCAATATCGTCCAGCCGGTGAAGGCCAGATTCGAAATGAGTTAGTCAATAAACGAAATATTTAGAACACTACAACCAATGAAGGCAAGATTGATTAAGACCTGGACAATATAGTCAAGATTCGGAATCAATCAGCTAATCATGAGAAAGAGCCATGTCTATATGAGACCCTCCCATGGTGATGGGAGGATGATAACTGTTAATAATTGCATCAGCGATGCGATGAAAATCTCCTAGATTTGGAAGATGCGGAATCGGCACAGTATTGCCCAAGAATTTGAATATAGTTCTAATGTGACTTCCTAGCCTCTGCAATCCTTGTAGACTTCGTTACTGAATGCGAATCATTGGCTTCCTCAGTAGATAGTTGTCGCTGTCCAGGTGGTAGAAGTTCCGGCATTTTCCTGGAACCACTGTCTCATTCTCTCAGCATCCCTCTCAAATGCATTCCGTAGAATGGCAGCGTCATTATTTCGTCCAGAATATAGCCGTCTGGCGCTACAATCAAAACGGGCTTGAGTAGATGCCGTCGCTTGTAAAGACAATATGACTGCGAAGAGATTGAAAATGAATACTTTTTGGTATGTTGACATAGGTACGTCAATTTCTGCAATAACCCGTGCAGTCTATGGCTCTGGATTGTATCATTCATTTTCGAATTCAGTGATATGCCTTTTAGTATACTGATGTCGCGTGAGAGCATTAAATCAAGTATTACGGGGAACAAAGCGTTGCATTGATGATTGCCTGACAGTAGCAATTGTGAGACTTACAGATTGCTTACTGGAATATTGGAACATAACTTTCAAAAAATCGTCAGAGAGCCCTTGTCGCATCTGACACAAGAACATGATGAGGTCATCCTTGCTGGTGTACCTGTATCTATGTCGACTGGGTACTTTATCACAATATGCAAACAATTCCAGAAACTGTTTTTTTTTTTGTCACAGGAGAAAAGGGTTCGAATTCGTTGTCAGTAAAACTATTTTCATCCTTGAACCTTGTCTGATTTCCCGCTACATAATCCTTTAGATTATTTCTTCAAGATTCGACATTATCGGCCATATAGATATTTTGTACATTGAGAAGGTCTATGCTGCATTCCAGTGAAACCCCGTTTATATCAATTTCAGCAATACAAAACAGGCAAGTTTGACTTCCAGTTTGAGTCCATACGTTCAGTCTCATACAAGAAGAGTCTCTTTCAACTGCAGCTTTCCAAGAAAAATAGACTGATCACAGTTGAAGCATATCCTGTTGATATCCGTAATAATGAGTGGTGGCCTGTTGAATCCATTTCTCCTTTGAATAGCGATTTCGCATTTATTAACACTTTTATCGCCATCTATGAGAGCCATCTGTCCAGCAGCATATGCTCTGTCGCAAACGTAGCAATGTAGACGACTTCCGAAAGGCATATTGAAATGTACATCCAGCACTCTGGAAATACGGGATCATTTACAATGTGCAATTCTATTACAGTTTTTGAAAAATTTAGTGATGAGAATACTCGGATTGACTCTTTAATACACACGTGATAGAAACGTTGGAACAATATAAGTACTTACCACTATATTCAAAAAAAGAAACCCACATAAAGTTGATTTGTTTTTTAATTGACTGTTCTTAAACGTTCTAAGAATTATATTCTAAAGTTTTGAGTATTCTGGATGGAATACACCTCTCAGACTATTTTGACGCATGATCCGAGTGTAGTTTGTAACTAACTTCACTCAATATTTGTTCAAAAAATGTAGATGGTGTATTACATTTATTGTAAGTACTCAATGAGGAAAGGTTTGCAGGTTTTATATTTCCATTCTTATTATGTTAGACAACCTTCCCCTCATTTTATGATGTTTGTATTACATAGTGAGTTGTGGTTGAGTGGATGATTTCTTCACTGATTTTCCAAACATTTAGGTGTATACACCGTTGAAGTAATAATTCATTTCCAGAATCATGAAGCCATGCTAGAATAGGGCTTTTAGAAATCACTTACACTGTGACGTTTGTGACAGAGAATACCTATCTTAGCAAGGTGGCTGGAGTAGTTGAGGATGATAATCCTACAAAATGCTACATCGCCTTTCTGTGCTAAAATGAATTCAATTAGCTACCTCTTATCCTCATATCAAGAAATATGGAATATGTTTCAAATGCTATTAGTCTATTTTTAAGGAATAGTAGCTATAGGGTAGACGTCGTTGCGACGTGATTTAAAAGAATTTGATAATTATATATGATGTTCGTAGATGTTTCCTGAGTCGAATTTTATTATTTATGAGCAATAATTTGTGATTGCTTCTTCAAAAATAAATTTTGAATAATGTTGTGCACTTCAAGAATGGCACGTGAGCTGCATTAGAAAATGCTACGATATTTTAAATCAAACTAGAAATATCTTATTCTGTATGAATTTAAGTTGCATATAGTAACGCTATATTATCACTTGAGCAATATTATAAGTATTAAAAGTGATAACAAAATATTGCTCTGAAGTGTCAAGTTTTAGGGTTTTCAATTTGATATTTTTCCGTTAATGTGGAATAAAAATAATGAAATTCAACTTGGTATAGAAGGTATGTCCTTGATATTATTAAGTTTCATCAAAAGTTGAGAGAATTCCGTACATTTATGCCTAAATATGGCTTTCGAAAATCCTCGTCTTGGTTGAATCCTCCTTTTTCGCCTCTGGATATCTCCTAAGATGAAAAAGGGAAAAATATCAAACCTTCAGGATATCCTCATATGATGATTCTCTACACGCCTGGTCCATCTTTTTTGTGGGACCTTGTCTGGTTTTTATTCAAAACTAGTTGGAAAATTGGGCAAATATAACCCTTTTCTGGCCGGCACAAAACAGGATAACAATATGAATGAAGTTAGCTCTTGAGATTCGATTCATTCGTATTTCAAATTAAATAATGCTAAGCGAAAATTAGGTTGAATCTTCCATTTCTAATAGAAGCTTGAAGATTCTCGTCTTAATATTTTTTTCCCAGTAAACATTAGATGGAATTTGTTAAAGACTAGAATCTTCAAACTTCTATTAGAAATGCAAGATTTATTTTTTTAATCGAAAAGATGGATCGGGCGTGTAGATTTACATCATATGAGGATATCCTGAAAGTTTGATATTTTTCCCTTTTTCAGATTAGGAGATATCTAGAGGCGAAAAAGGAGGATGTAACCAAGACGACTTTTTTCGAAAGCCTTATTTATTCATAAAGGTACGGAATTCTCTCAACTTTTGATAAAAATTAAGAATATCAGGGCCAAATCTCTTATGCCAAGTTGGATTTCATTATTTTTATTCCACATTGACGGAAAAATATCAAATTTAAAACTTCAAAGTTTGACATTCTGAAGCAGTATTTTGTAATCACTTCCAATACTTATAATCTTGCTCGAATGAGAATATAGCATTACTATATGCATCTCACATTCATACAGAATCAACTATTCTTAGTTTGATTCAAAACATCGTATGCTTGTTAACAGAATAACAGCATTTTCTAATGCAGCTCACGCGCCATTCTTGAAGTGCATACCACTAATCAAAACTCATTTTTGAAGAAGGCACAATTATCATTGCTTATAAGTAGTGACATTCGACTCAGAAAACATCTAGGAACATCATATATAATTATCAAATTTTTTTTAAATAACGTCGCAACGACGTCTAGATGATCTATTCTGGAATGACCCTATATGAACACGGTCTTACTCGAAACTATGTATTTACAAACTGATACGAGCTTATATTCTTCATTGTCCCGACCGCACTTGATACTTACCGCATTCAAGGACCTTTAGTACCATAAAACTGTGAATGTTATTGTCTGGATCTTTTTAAACTTTGCCTTCATCGGTCGGATTCTTCCAAATATTGCTTTTGTTGGCTGAATCATTTCGAATCTGGCCTATACTGTCTGGATCATGCTCAATCTTAACTTCATTGTCCGGATCTTTCTCTATCTTGATTTAATGAAACGAATCTAGCTTGGCCATTCTTGAAAAAGGACGATATTGATGATTGGCACTCGATTCCTTGATAAACGATTTGAACGAATATTTTGACGCACTTGGTGCTAATATTAGCTCAGCACTGTCGTTGTGCTTAAACTATTATTGCTGCATTAAATTCAAAATATTAAGCTTATAGCGTGCGAGCGTTGCTGGAAGTAGACATACTTCTTGAACCTGTTTGTATATAACTATATGTTATCTTACATAATGTTTGCGTTGCCGCGATCGACTCGAGAAATAGCAGCGATCGACCGGTTTGCCATCCCTGATGTACGCGATGTTACAATTGTATCTGATGCTGGCCTTACTGTAGATCATTTCTTGCACTCACGCTAGAATATCGCAAATAATTGAAAATATTGAGCGCTTTGCGTTCTTACTTTGCGAGGAGCGTGCGTTTCGTATGATTGTCATAACCGGCCTTGATGCTGACGTTATTCCGCTACCTCCGTATCTCTTAAACTGTGAGTGTTGTTACTGCAAAATATTTTAATGCTTAGCGTTCTAACGTTTTGCAAGAGGCGAACGATTTGAACGATTAGCATAACAGCATTCGGAACTTACCCCATTTCAGCACTGTCGCTGTTCTCCGATTATCAGTGTTGCAGTTGTTTCAAAATATTGAGCGCTTAGCGTTCGAACTTTGCAGAAAGTGGACAATATCCATAAGTGGAACAATAGTAACTAATGATGAACTTATTTTTGAGACTGTTTCTGCCCTCGAACTGTGAATGTTGCAAATAATTGGTAATATTGAACGCTTCACGTTCTAACGCTGCGAGGAGCGGGCGATTCATATGAACGTTATGACCGTACATGATGCTGATGTAATACTTTCGTCATATCTCTCTAACTGTGAGCGCTGCAGTTGATGCAATATGTTGAGCGCTTAGCGTTTTTCCGTTAAGAGAAGCGCGCTGTGAGAGTTATCGGGATAAGCGGACTTAATATTCACCACATATTGATTCGAGATTCTTATTTGTCATTGTGTTGCCTCTCAATGCCATGCAAATTGCAGATGTATAATTTGCACCGATTTTCAGCGCTTAGCATCACATATCTCTTCAACTGTCCATATTTTTGAAAAAATTTATAAGGATGTATTTTTGGCTCCTTATAACTTACAATTTTACCAAGTTTCAGCCAAAACCTTCGGAAGAAAATTTCCCATGTATTGTGTGCGGGGTCCTTTCTTCTAATTATATTTTTTGGATGAAAACTCAACTGTTTGATCAAAAATTAATCTGTTCGAATTCAACTATTTCTGATTTCAAATAAAAATATTCTTTGCTTCGGAATTCAACTTTTTAGTTGAAAGTTGAACCCTCCGTTGAAAATTTATTTTTTTGGTTGAAAATCATTGATAATTTTAGTTGGAATGTCGTGTATTTTGTGGCATTTCGTCTCTCCTAGGAGAAAATTGATCTTCTCGGTTGGAGGCCCATCTTTTCCGTTGGGAATTCAACTACTTGGTTCGATTCCCGCCTCGCACTCTGGAAGAGCTCAGGCGGGCCACGGAGAGTCGTGAGTCCGGTACCTCTAGAGTTAATTAGATTCTCTAAGGATTAAGTAGCTTTTGCTCTTGGTGGTTCGGAACCCACCTCAAACTGTAGGTCCCCCTCACCCCTGAGGTAGTGGTGAGGTGTGCAAAGGAATAAAGGGAAGGTTTTTCAGAGACTCTCAAACCCGTAACACAGAGAGAGTGTAAGAACAAATTTTCCATTCCAGTTCAAAGGATTTTTTACACTACTCTTCCATTCAAAAAACTAATTTTTCACAGATTTAGAAAGGCTACATTTTCGAGACTTTCTTTTGAATTTTTGGTAAACTTTTTTCTTCAGGAAGATACTGTTCTCATTATTTCTTCCTGAGGCATGCATAGTCCTCTTCTATTATTCTTTTCCATTTACTGATACCTGCTAACTTCTAGAAAGTCGACAACCATAATTATAATTTTCATTTTCAGTTCATAAATTCACCGATACATGGAATGAAATCTTTAAATATGGACGTAATCAACGAAGCGATCCATTCATTCATTGAAAAAACAAGCTCATTTGATAACGAGTATGAATCTGAAGACTCTGATTACTACTACAATGATGATGATGATTCTGAATCTTCGGCTGAATCTGCAGTTACCGAAGAAAAAGCATATGTTTGTGATTATGATACCATTTATGTTTGTCTTTATGAAGAATTAGAAGAATATCGAATCTCAAAACAATCGAAGAAAAAAAACACAACAAATTCCTGGAACAATTTACTTGTAGTTACGCCTTCAGGGGGTGTTACTTCCATGAAAAAAGCTCCCGAAACTCTTCCCAAAGGATCAAAAAAAGTGTTCGCTATTGATTCGAAATCGGATTTCAGAAAAGAGATCTTAATTGCACAAAAAATCGAGGAACCCCCTAAAAAAACTACACCTCTAATCGCAAATAGTAATTTCCACCAACCGGAAGTGAAATCTTCAAAAGTTCCAGCACAGCCAAAACAGAAGTTGTCGAAGAAAAAACTCAAAAAGCAAAGGCAGAAGGAAAAGAAGAAAGAAAAAGAGGAGAAGAAGGGGAAGCGGAAAGAATCGGAGGAAAAAGATCAAGAAGAATATGAAGACGGAGATGGAAATGGTGAAGCGAATACAGAAGAACTAGAAGAAGAGGAACTGAATCTCAATGATAAGAGATCGGAATCTAAAGCAAGTCTCGAATCAGTGCAAGAAATTGATGATCATGAAAGCGGAAACGAAGCCTCTGCTGATATTGATTTATCCAGTTCAATTATTCCCGCTTTTGTTAGTAATGCTCTCAAGAAAAATGAGAAAAAGATTTTGATCAAGAAGGAGGAGAAATCAATCAAAAACCCTCCAAAAGCTTTTAAAAAACCTCTGGTGGAACAGAAACCGATTGAGAAAAAAACTGTAAAACCTGTTCCTGGTAATGTTGAGAACTTCGCTTTCAAACCTAATGTGACTCCAGTTATTCCGAGTACAAGTGCGCAACCGAGCGTCGATCCTGATTTTGACTTTACTTTAAAGAAGGTGAGCAGATTTCTCTATATTATGAAAAGATTTCGCTTATTTATGATTTGATGTTGAATTAATGAATGAATATAAGAAAAGTTAAATTAAAAAGCGAGATCCAAAGATCTCTAAAAAATCTAACTGTCCTTAGTTTAAAAAGAAAAGATTCAAATTGGATAAAAACCAGAAGCTCTAAGCTTTCTCAAGAAGAGTAAACTACTTGATTTAAATTTGCTGCTGCTGACTTTTCCAGAAATCGAGAATGTTTTCAGAAATGACAGTACGATATTGTTGTAAATGTAGTTATCTTATTCATAACATTGACCCCTAGTGACCTTTCCTATGGTTTGCACAAAGATAGTGCAATAGTGTAATAAATATACTAATGTAAGTAAGAACGTAGATCCAAATGATTTCCAAGTTTGCTTTTGGAAAGGGTAGTAACTGAATGTGCTGCTCTAACAAAAAACATGAATTCCAATTTGTGTACACTAGCATATGTTGAATAAAAAATATATTACAATATTTTACTAATTATAATAACCTTCCTGAAAGCATCAACCTATGTTATCTATTATTCAGATGGTTCAGCGGCTCGTTATAAAAACTGTAAGAACTTTTTCAACTCAACACTCCACGAGCAAGATTTCGGATGTAAAGCGGAATAGAACTTCCATGTCAACTGCACATGGCAAAGGTCCTTTTGATTGCATTGGTGGCATTCAAATGCTAGAAAAATGTGCGACTGAGTTGGAGGAAATTCCGAATACTTATTTCCAAAAACACGATTTCAGTTTTTTAGTTTTCGAAAAAATATCAAAATTTATTCTTTCCGAATAATGATTTTCTTATATAGGAGTGCATGTTGATGCGAACAATCCCACAGCTTAAAAAGTGCAATCGGTTGATTATAACAGAAGATATGGAATATTCAAGAAAAAGTTAGAAAAAATTTTGGACTCCCATATCTCCGTCATTTTCTCGAATTCTTAAAAATTACTTAAGGGAATTTTTCTTCATCAATATATGTGTAACTGAATATGCAGAGTTACAGCTAAATCCCATTCCATGAGGAAAATGGTTGTTATCACTTTACATGGACTCCACCTCCTAATATATGCCTTTGAGATTTTATCCTTTATCCGTCTAATGCGATTTTGAATGGTTCCCTTGGGGTCGATTTGAGCATACGAAGAATCGATGATTTGAATGGATTTGGGCGTGTCTGATTTAATACCCATTTTTTTCGGAGAAAACGAACATCGCAAATTTGTGATGATTGCATTTTATTCATTTCAAAAAATCAATTACCTAAGTTTAGGAGTTAAATTTAAAATTTAATTTAAGTATCAAGGCATTCAATTTGACAGGCTAAGCGGCCAAAAGCTACTGGAAATGAATATCAAGAGGCGGTAGGACTTGGCAAGGAGGCCTACAAACTAATAATGTGTGACAACATATCGCAAGCTGCACAATTTTTATCAGAAGCTATTCTCGTCAACAGTTTTGATTTACGACACTTTCTTAATCGAAGCTTCTGCTATTTAAGATTAGGTGCATATAACTTGTGAGTAGTCATCAAAATCTTTCAAATTTATGTTCAGGAAGAGAAGTTACAGGATAAATGCCGGTTTGACTGGACCTTTAGAGTTCAAAAGTAGATCAAAATCGATCATATACGCATTTTTGTTTCTTGACCCTATACGCGTTAGTTTATAAAAAAGCTAGGTTCGAATATTTGACCTTGAGTGACTGCTCAGTCCGAATTGATCTCAGCGCTCAATGGCAAGTATTCGAATTCCGATATTTTCGAAACTTAGGCTCATAGATTCAAAAGAAAAACTAGGTATGTAATGTATTTTGATCTAATTTTACCCTCTTTAGCCACAGTCGAATCCTTCTAATACAATCTTTAACTACCATTTTTTGTAACAATATTTAAACCTTGCAGAGCATTGAAAGACGCACAAGTTGTAATTAAGTATACGCATGAGAGAGATGAGCTAGTCAAAGCCAAATTCCGTTCTGGCCAGGCACTTTGTGGATTGCAAGTGCGTATATTTTATTTCGAAATTATTCAACAATTCTTGGTTAAGTGTCAAAGAATATAATGTTTATAATTACTTGACATTAGTGTAACTGTTTCACTTCTTCTAACAGAATTTTGAAGAGGCAGAAAAGTATTTAGACGAGGCATACAATTTTAGTCAAGCTGACCCGCACATTCATCGAGAACTTATGCGTGTGAGAATCTTGCAGTTACTATACATGGGTTTTCGAGAAAGAGATATACTAGGAGCTTTTAAAGAACGTTCATCCGTAGCTGTAAGTATTTATATCTATTATATTATACAGTTAGACCTGTGGAGTTAGCTATACTTGTAATTGGTAAACTTCTGACTTGTAACGATTTGACGGAACGGGAAAATCTGCACCGATTTCCATTAGATCAGTAAGTGAGTCATTGAGAGAGCAGATTGTAGTCCGCACGCTTAACATCAACGACCAGTACCTGTAAGTCATGCCCTTCTCCGCTATCAACCACCGTTCATGAGTTGATGCGGTATAACATAAAACAGTGAACACTCTATCTCTGCCAAGTCAAATTCTTCTCAGATTGTGTAATAATATCGAATTTTTTCATGAGATTCCTAGTTGCCGAACGGTGCATGGTTTCAGAAACATTTTCAAAAACAAAAGTTCAACAACCACATAACAGGTACAAATGAAGGTGATTGATGAGTTGGATTTTGAAAGGAAGAAATAAGTTAGTCGTTGAGAACATATGTTGACACAGGATTAATATTCTTAGAGCCTCGAAAAAAGGAGAAACAAAATGAAACAAAAATTACCTGAAAATGCAAATCAAGAGATTACGAATTTGTTTTTTATAAAAAGGGTCGTTCTATGGATAGTTTAGTGCTTTACCTATGCCTTTTACAGAAACTGCAAAAATAGCAGGAAGGCTTCTGTGAGAAAAAAAGCGTTTTTAGAGCTGGACAGGTCATAGAGTAATTTCAGGATATATAGGCATTTTCCAATCTGGAAGAAGCGTGGCGTAGTGTTCGAGGTAAGGGTGGGTGTTTTTTAGGATAGAAAAGGCATGGCATAGTTAATTGAGGCGACTGAGGCGACACGAGTGTTTGAGCACCAGGACGTCCTAAAGACGACGCTAGAACGTACATCTATGTCTTGAGACTTCACGTCGTTGAGACATCCTCTGTCTCTCATCATGTCTTCAAAAGAGGGCCTGAGGACATCCTCAAGACGTCCGCCAAAAGACAAACGTCTTTTGGCGGAACCTAAGGACTCGTGTACCTGGGTACACCGTGTACCCACTACATGGCTTTTGCGTCAGGATATGAACTGTGTTTAACAGTGCTTTAGATCGCAGTGGAGCGCCAGTTGCGCTGCTGAAAATGCTAGTTCTTTCCCAATGGACTCTACTACATTCTTTGTTTCATCCCTCACAGAATTTTCTGTGAAAGGAAGCAAGACACATTCCTAGGGGCGCACCTTTTGTGTGAATTTTTATTTTTATTGGTGAATACAGCTAAAAATTTTCTTCTAAATTCAAATTTTTCTTTGTTGGAGCTGACTTAGACGGATTGTTTTTCTTGTTGAAGGTTCGTATTTCTGCAGTTAGACTTAAAGATTCCTCGTAAATTCATGAGTTTTTTTCAGGACTAACCTTGGTCACCGAAATGACCAAACTGCAGGAGACTGGTGCCCTCCTCAGTGTTACTTAACCAATATTAACTCGTT
>WSXT02003257.1:0-15010 GCA_011762715.2 Neuroterus valhalla
TTGTCACGGAAAAGAGAATAGGCAGCATCCTGATACCGTTACAGCTAAAAAAGGTTTAGCTGGGACAGCCATATCGGGTTTTCAGTGTATAAAAAATTATTCCAACACTTTACTTTTAAGTTGTATGTTGATGCACAAAACATTCATGCACACGCAAATCAATAATGCTCAAATATTAAAATAAACATACGCGCGGAAAGAATGCCTATCAGATTCTTTTCTTTTCAATTCTTGAGGAGAAGGTCTAGAATCGATGTACGCGGAATGGTTTCGGCAGAAAAACCCTCATTTGCGCATGAGTGGTCGTATATACTATACATAGCTCCTCCAGCTTGTTGCAGAATTAAGTTTGCAATTCGATTGTTTACCTAATGGTGCCCCTATCCAGAATCAACGAAATCGACAAAATCTTCTTGAGAGCCCTTCTCCACACGAAGATCCTTCTCTTCGTTCAAGGTCCAGATCTCCTCCAAATCACACTCTTACTGCAAGTGCCATCAGTGTTCCTCCTGCCATGGCCATTGTTGTTACTCCAATGAGGCTCCCTTCTCCTGACGGGAGAGGTCTTAAACTTGAACACCTAGCAAACATTTGACTCATTTCTTTGCAGAATCGGCAACGAATATTTCAACTTCAAATATACACTTTCCCTAAAAATAAACGAATCAGAGTTAGAAACGATAGGAATGACTTTCAGCCCATATCGACTCAAGAACAAATTGTATTATCAACATTCGATTCGTACATCTTTGCTACATTGAAAAGTGAGCTTGTACTTAGTGGAATCTATAGAAATTTCAAGGGGCATTGCAAACGGGTGAAAATGAACATGTTCAATGGCGAAGTTTACGTATTGACCACAGATGAAGTGAATGAAGTTCCAGTTGGTTCCCAGCGCCTAATCATGTTTAATTTTGAAGTAACTTATACACTCCTCGACACCATTCCTCAACACCATAATTTGAATTAATAATGTGTGAAACTGGAACATCATATCATTCTTAACCCAAAACCGTTCTATGCGTTTCAAAAAGTTATGACGATTCCTTTTCACACGAGCCGGTCGGTCCAACAATCAGAAATTATAAATTTGTTTGTTATTTTGGCAATGCTGATGTAGCAAGTTACATAAACCGCCTCTCGATATTTTTTAAGCTACAGGTGGTAGCCCTGAAGTCACGTACTCTCTGATGGTCTGAAAAGCTTTTCATAACGCGACACATTTTCGGTGGAACTACATTTTAATCTTTCTTTTCAACGCGACTATTTTTTCTTAAACCAGTACCCGAAGCAATTAGAATATATTCCGAAGTATCAAATGGTACAAATGTCCTTATCAATATTTCAATAAAGTGTTCAAACTTTCCAACTTTCATAGCATGCAATTACCATTTCTCGACAATTTATTCTGTTTTCGAATAATTCCAAGTTTAAGGTATGATCACAATCGTTCGGTTACATTGAGGTTTCTGATTAGGAAGGTCAAATAAAGGGACCTTCATCAAACCTTTACCCAGGCGTGCTAGGGTCACATGGGCACCAGGATAGTGATCAGCGACTCGAAAAACACAATGGTACGTAGTTTGTAGACCCATTCCTAGCCGAAATACTAACTGGATGATTCAGAAGAGAATTTAATCTTTAGATGATTTTCAAATTACTTTCGAAGGGATTTCGATAAAAAAAACGTCAAAGTAAGTCTGGACGTAAAATTCACCGTTCTCTCGGGACCCGAGTTTAAAAAAATTATCTTTTACGAATAAAGTTGTTTGACCTCCATCTGACCTTCATCCAGGCGTGATGGAATCAAATGGGCACAAGGATCGTGATCGGCTGTAAAACCTCTCGTGAAGCTTCAGAATCGTTAGAAATACTTTGAAATGTCGTAATCTCTCAAAATTCCTTAAAATCTCTATAAAGCTTCCGGAATCTCTTCAAGTAGTTTGCAGATTTCGTAGTTCAATAAAATACTTTGCAGTCCTGCGAAAGGCCGAAAAATATCTAAAAATATTTTGGAATTCTTTATTTGAAATATTCAAATCTGTATTTATAAAATCTATCCTCTTTTATTTGCCGACTGTATGTGAGGTATATTTTGAAATAAAAACTCGTCTTAGAGATAGTAAATGAACACCTAATGAATGCAGACCTTCGTTCTAAGTGATAATTACGTTTATAGCACTGTGTGACTTAAATGCGCACTTAAGTAACGCCTGTCCGTGACTTAAAAAGGTTATTACGGCACCGTGCTTATGACCCTCGCTAACGCTCGGGCCCTAACTTTACGGTGCTGTACTAACCCATTTTGAGTCACGAATAGACGAACCGTAAGTGCGAATTTAAGTTAGTCAGGGCTATAAAATGTTGTACGATACTTGAGACTTAAGTGGCCTATTTCGGTACGGCGTGATTATCACCCTCGCTCCGCTTGGGCGCTAACTACACGCCGTGCCAAAATGGGCTACTTAAGTCACACGTATCGTAATGTACTATTGTGGTCAAAATACACGAAGTAGGAAAAAAAATTTTGAGAATAAAATCTTTCACTTTAACAATATGTTCGAATTTTCCTGAAACCAGTTTTCCATGAGACGCATAGTTTTTCATTTAATAATATCGTAAATTTGTTGGATGGGACTGACGTTATGCATCGACACACTACCCCATGACGAATGCGGCTCATTGTTTGGACATGATTTTATTTACGGAACATTTTCTCACTGGGAGTCAGTATTTTGATGAATACTATGCATAATAATAAAAATTATAATTTGGCCTCAGATAACAGAACTGATACATTTATCAACGAATCGTGTGTCTCCGGAAAAGTTTTGGTTGATGAATAGAGACTGCGTGTGTGGGTTTCCGGAAGGGTGAATGATCTGAAGGAAGAGGGACTGTGGGATACTATGCGCCTGAGGGAGATAGAGATTCTATGCGTACCAGAAACAAAGGGAAAGAGATGTAGAATTATTTATGGTGGAAAATGGTCCCGGATTCTGGTCAGGAAAGGTAGTGGTGATGGATTGATTAGCTTGTGCTTCGAGAAGGGTTTGTTTATTATAAACACTTGGTTAACGCATAATATGATACACATGTATACTTGGTGCAAAGGTGGGAGCCATTGTATGATCGACTTTGTTGTAGCGGGCGAACGACTCAGAGGGCTTCCTCATACTTTCAGAAATGAACCTAGGTCAAGGATGGAGGAGAAAAAGATCTAATATTATATCAAAGCAGACTCGAGTGAGAATAGAGAATGTATAGTAACTAGAAGTACAGACAGTTTATCGCTCAAAGCTCAATAAATATCTAGCGCATTAGAAACACGATTCGAAGACAGAATTTGGAAACAAAAATGCAGAGGGTGCATTGATAATACTGTGGAATAGCATCTTCCAGAATGCCTTGGAAGTGTGTGGTACTGCTACTATAGGAAAATAGTCTGGTGATACTCGGTGGAATGGAAGTATACGAAAAAAGCGTACTCGAGAATTTTGAATAGGAGAAAAATTGGCGATAAAGAAAGGACTAGAGTAGCTAATGATTATAGGGATCAAAAAAGGAAATCAAATATACTAGTGAAAGTAGGCAAGGGTCAGAAAAAAGTGGCAGATTAGAAAGAGAGAGGATGGGCTCAAACTATGGTCAGAAGAAGCTCATAAATCGCATGGTAGGCTAGAAGTAGTAGTAGGAGGAGAAGGATATTCATTAAAGCTTGCTACACATTTGCAGATGTTGACAGTAGTATTTTAAAAGATTCTTTTTGGTATTCTTTGAATGAAACCCTAGATACTTGCAATGCTTCAGGAAGGTTCATTCTGATTTGAGACGTGGATCACTGCGTGACAGTTCACCGCAAAGGAACAGGCATTCATTTCGAAGACTCAAAAAGGAGTCGCAACGGTAAAAAATCAGCTACTGCTTAGAAGAAGGCTTGTCCATTGCAGATACCTGGCTTGGGCATGAAACCATACACATGTGTATGCTTGGTCCAGAGGCGAAAGCCACAGTATGATTTTCTTTCAGCGGATGAGAGATTGAGACGACTAGTTAGAGATGCAAGTTTTCCAGGAGGCTCTGAATGCGGAATGGACCACCCTTCCAAAGTTTCAAGAGTGAACCTTGGTTGAGGGGAGAGGGGAAACAGCTATTGGTTTGTCTAGGCGTGAAAGGAGGCGATTTCCGAGCAGTGTGACGATCGCGGCACGAGCCGTAGGCGAGTGTCGCCACACGCTGGTCGGGAATTGCTTGTTTCACGCCTCGACAAACACATAACTTTTCACAGCATGTCTGGTGGATGTCCTATTTTCAGCGGCGACGAAGAGATCGTGAGAAAAATACACCCGCGAGTCGAGTATACTGTGAACAGCGACTTTGGTGCCCTCCGCGCTGTTGACAGCAATGTTACGAATCGTAACTTACAATGACTTTCAAAAACAATATGGCGGACGTAAGTGCGGAAAAGTTTTATCGAGGCCTATGTTTCATAGAGTAGCTTGAAAGTTGAGCCGAATCTAACCGGAAATAGCCGAACCGAGTCGAGTCGAGCTGAGCTCTGAAATCCGCGATTTTCGCGGCTCTTCGGAGGCAATGGAAATTGGACTTCCACCAGAGATGCCGTGAAAAAGTATTTACACTGGGTCGAAGCAGACGCGAGGAAAAACAGAGAATCTGCAGAAGTCAGAAATACAGATAGTCTAGCGTGAATTGTTGAAGAGATATTCATGTTATCGTAAACAGTACAAGAAGACGCAATCAGGAAATAAGAATATAGAGGTACTTGGATAATTATACAGAACAGCATTTTTAAGAGTGTATCAGCATTAAGAGTGCAACAATAGAAGAAAGACTATAGGTATGCTTGGTGAAATGATGTAATTCGCGTGACTGCCTGAAGGAAAAAGCTGACGTACTCAGCCTGTAGTATTGGAATATTTGTTTATGGGGCATTATTTCTCAAGTGTACTCACCTTGAAATAAGGCTTTCTCTGATCCAACTCAAACTTGGACAAAGTGTAGTCCTGCTAGGTAGTACTTTATGGAAAAATTTTTTTTCGATTGGATAAAAATTGGCAGGGGTGGGGGAGGGTGAATTTTTGGATCTTGTGCTGGTAGTCCCTACTTCGAATGTACTAAACTGCTTTCGTATGAAAAAAAAAATTTTGTCCCATATGTTTTTGATAGATTTTTTAAAGATTTATCGAATGTAAATAATTACTTGTCCGATTGCTCTGAAATTTTACCAGTTAACTTGACAAATACATAGTTATCGTCGGTACTACGATCTTGCAAAAATCATTTGTTAAATTTTTTTTTTAATGAACAATAAAAGACAGGGGAAAAATCATGATTCGGCGTAAAAAGTAGTGTAAAATTGTTTCGAAACAAGATATCAAACATATTGTAGTACCGATCATAGCGGCAAGTCTACTCAATACAAAGAATATGACTTTTTGTGTTTCGTATAATTTGAACGTGCAAAATCATGTCAACCGTGGAGCAACTTTTTTATGTAGCCTCATCTTCAGGACGTTGCTATTGCAATTCAAATCGATATTTTATTATTATCAAAATTGTAATTTGTTAATAAAATCATGTAGTTTAAAAAACAAAACGCGTTATTCCAAAGTATCTAATAGTTTCTCTTTTACAACAACTCAAAAAAGTAGTAATTTTCGGGTCATTTAGGTAGAAGAACCCCTCACTGCAGAAACAGATACAAGAAAGGTAAAGTGTGTAAAGGGATAGAATAGAGATTACGTCAAGACTCATGAAATATTCCAACTATTCCAATTTAGTATACTTTAGAAGAAGAAGTTTCTGTTTGATGAATATAATATTCAAGACCTCAGAGAAATAAGGTTTCGTTTGAACAAGTACGATCATTCAAGCGATAGGGATAATAAATATAAGTGATAAGAATAAAAATCGAGGTAAAATATGAAGAATAATTGGATAATCCAGAAACTTGTATAATCAACTAGATGGCGATAGGAGTATATATGTATATACTGTGCTCACTATAATATTGAAGGTATATAATACGGCGCTCAAGTATTCATCAATTCATCTTCAAAATAAATTCAATGCGAAAAAAAATCGCAGCGTTGATACTATGGTCTTCACTTTAGCAATCTTCCTAAACTTAATTCGTAAGTATGACAATTCAATAATATATATTCCATCTTTGGTACATTTGAACTTTTTTCCCTCTTCTTTTTTTCTTATTCACTCAGAAACTTAACTATCTATAATTTTGTATTTCTATGTAGAATCTTTCTCAATGACATAATTTAATTTTCTATTTTCTCAAAATGTTTAAGGTTGTATTTTATGTACCGCTTTCTCTCTGATTGAGCTGCATATAATTTCTGATCTCTTCCCATATATTTATTTCCATCCCCTGTGTTTCTATGTCCCACTTGTGCAATTTATTTCTGACTCTTTTCTCATCCTTTCCCTCTCGTCGTTACTGAACCCTTTCTGCATTCCTCTGGAAATCTCAAACCGTTCCTTCTTCTATTTCGTTTCCTCTTAATTATCCGATTTCTTTTCACGCCTTGAGGTAGTTCTCTAGAATACTTTCAACATTTACCTATGATAAATCTAGCCAGTATTCCTCTTTTTTTGTTTTTATTATTTTATTATTATTTATTTATCTTTATTGTTCTCTTTTCTGATTTTCCTTAGATTTCTTGTATATTTCCTGTCCCAAATTCTCCTTTCAAATTACACAGACCCACAAAAAAAGTGGTCTGTACTTTTCCCCTAGTCTAGGGGAAACCGTGAAAAACTAATAAAAGCTGTTGATTTGGAAGTTGTTATACTTTGCACCAGACCAGTAAAACCCTTATCTATTTTGGGCCGCTGAATACAAATCCGGCCTCAGAATTTTCCCTATACGTCAGAATTTTCTCCTAGTCTAGGGGAAACCGTGAAAAAGTGATAAAAGTGTTGATTTTACGAAAGTTGTTGTAATTTGCACCTGACCAAAGTATCCTTATCTACTTCGGGCTGCTGAATCCGAGTCCGGCCTCAGCATTTCCCCTACACGTCAGAATTTTCCCCTAGCCCACGGAAAACCATGAGAAACAAATAAAAGCTGTTGATTTTACGGAAGTTGTTGTACTTTGCACCTGACCAATGTATCCTTATGTATTTTGGCCGCTGAATCCGAATCCGGCCTCAGAATTTTCCCTACACGTCAGAATTTTCCCTTGTCTAGGGGAAAATTCTGGATTCTACACATTTCCCCTAGACTACCACTCCACTACACTACCACTTCCGTAAAATCAACAGCTTTTATTAGTTTTTCACGGTTTCCCATATGCTAGGGGGAAATTTGTGGAACGCCGAAGTAATTTTGAATACTAATAATAATTAATCAACTTAAAATACATAAAGATACGGTATGTTTTCATTGACTTGACACTTTAAAAAAAGACGTTCAAAAAACCTAGAAAATTCTGGATTTTACACATTTCTCCTATGCTAGGGGAAAATCCTGATGTGTAGGGGAAATTCTGAGGCTGGATTCGGACCCAGCGGCCCAAAATACATAAGGATACACTGGTCAGGTGCAAAGTACAAAAACTTTCGTGAAATCAATAGCTTTTATTAGTTTTTCATAGTTTTCCCTAGGCCATGGGAGAACTTGTGGCACCGCGAAGTAATTTTCAATACTAATATTATTTCATCAACCTAAAATACATAAAGATGCAGTAAGTTTTCATTCATTTGCCACTAAACATTAAAGACGTTCAGAGAAACTTGAAAACCCTGGATTTTACACATTTCCCCTAGGCTAGGGAAAAATCTTGACGTGTACGGGAAATTCCGAGGCGGGATTCTGATTCAGCGGCCCGAAATTCTGGTGCAAAATACAACAACTACCGTAAGATCAACAGCTTTTATTAGTTTTTTACGGTTTTTCCTAGGCTAGGGGAAAATTTGTGGCACCGCGAAGTAATTTTGAATACTAATATCAATTCATTAACTTAAAATACACAAAGATACGGTATTTTTTCATTGACTTGCTACTTAAAAAAAAAGACGTTCAGAGAACCCAGAAAACTCTAGATTTTACACATTCCCCCTAGGCTAGGGGAAAATCCTGACGTGTAGAGGAAGTTCTGGGGACGGATTCAGATTCAGTGACCCAAAATACATAAGGATACAGTGGTCTGGTGCAAAGTACAGACCACTTTTTTTTGTGGACCTGCGTTATTTATCTCTATGGCTTATTTTCTCCTTGATTGTAGAGCTTATGACCTCGACCTTCAACTTTTCTCATACGTTGTTCAACATCAAGCTCTTTAATTCTTATAATATTATTCTTTCCGCATCATACTTCTTCCGTTTTCTCAGTCCACACTTCCATTTTTTTTCATTCACACTTCTCCATCGCTCTGTATGATTGGACACGTGACATATAACTGTAGACATTCTGCGCCTTACATAACTGAACTCCACTTTTCCGTCTTCATTTTTACTACCATCTCCCTCTTTCTACCTTCTCTACCTTCTCTAAGCCCTTCTTTTGGATCTAATCGGTCAAATATTCAATACCTTCTTCATCTTGTTTCAGAGATAAGTTTGCAGTTTGACTGTTTACCTAATGGGGCCCTTATTCCTAGTGTTTCTTCTTCCAGAAATTCTATTTCCTCTCCTGATCGACAATATGTTCCTGAAAGTTTTTTCCCTCACGAAGATCCTCCTCTTCGTCACAGATCCAGGTCTCCT
The DNA here is from genome assembly GCA_011762715.2 of Neuroterus valhalla. Classification (NCBI taxonomy): domain Eukaryota; kingdom Metazoa; phylum Arthropoda; class Insecta; order Hymenoptera; family Cynipidae; genus Neuroterus; species Neuroterus valhalla. Next base: position 8,746 of record WSXT02003257.1, read on the forward strand.
TCTGCAAGGCATCCTTCAACCGCTATGGTAATCAATGTTCCTCCCACTAGAGCCGTTATTGTTCCTCCTATCAGGCTCCCTTCTCCTAATGGGAGAGTATGTGGAATTGAATACCTGAGATTCATTCGACTCATTCCTTTTCGGAATAGACAACGAACATTTCAACTTCTAGAATACACTTTTCCTAAAGATAAACGAATTAAAGTGAGAAGGGGACTGGATCACTTTGAGCCTATCTCGACTCAAGAACAACTTGTATTATCAACATTCGATTGGTACATCTTTGCTATATTGGAAAGTGAAAATGTACTTGGGGCAATCTATAAATCCTATAAGACGTCTTACAAGCGGGTTAAAATGAATATTTACAATGGCGAAGTTGACGTATTGACCCCAGATGAATCCAATGAAGTTCCAACTGGGGCCCGCCGCTTGATCAAGTCCAATTTTGAAGTCATCAATACATGCTTCGACACCATTCCTCTTGATCGTAGTTACAATTAAGAAAGAGTGGAATTCAACATAATAATATATATCCAGTATCTCTCAAGTTATAAATATACAAAACATATATAACCTGTAACCTCCAGAGGCAAATGCATTGCTTGTGCGGTGGCACTGATTAAAACTAACTTATATATAATTCAAGACTAAAACTATTGTTTAAGACTTAGATATAAAATAAGGTATTACTTTTGCTGCTAACACCACTAACTTTAGGATTGTATAACAAAATTAAGCGATGATATTGAATTTTATCCATTCTTCAACTTAGATCTGTCTGAACTTCTAGATATATTCAGTAATATATTCGTTGGGCAGACTATTGATCAATTTGATAGATTCCATATAGCTGTTTCTATCATTTACAGTTTTGCAAATTTCGGTTATTGTATATTTTTATTTCTATTTCTAGTTTTACTGTTTGACTTAGAAAATTTATCACTAATAAAATTATAATAGTAGTGGAGTTATTTATATGCAAATAGTTGACTGAGGTGCATTGGGTTCTCACTTACAAGAGTATTTTTATTTACGATTTCCAATATTCTTTTTTGAACTTTTTTCAATAAGCTCAGATTACTCATATAGGCTACACCCCAGGCAATGATTTCATAATTTATAATACTGTGAAAGAGAGCATAATAGATCATTGTCAATATATTGGTTTGCATGAATTAAAAAATTTTGTAGAAAATATGAATTAAATATTTGGTCTTATTGATTATATATTCAATATGTTTGTCCTATTTTAAACTTTGATCAAAAATCGATTCTAGATATTTACAGTATTCTACTTTCTTTATATATGTATCTTCTATTTTTATTTCTAAGTTTACAGGAACGCTATCACAATATTTACTGAAAGTAATAAAGACATTTTTCTCTAAATTCAAAACTAAATTATTCATTGCTAGCCACTCATTTACAATTATAAGTTGATTGTTGATTTGAGCTCCTACTTCTTTCCAAGTATTACCAATAGAAAAAATGACTGTATCATCAGCATAGGAGATAATAGAGTTGTTTGATATTTAAAATAGTAAATCGTTAACATATATTATAAAGAGTAGTAGCCCAAAAATTGTTCCTTGGGGTACGTCAGTGTTTATTATGTCAAAAGCACTCACATGATCTCCAATTCCGACTTTTTAAAACCTATTCGACCAATAACTTTCCATTTAATCGTACGCTTTTCCTCGAATACCATAATTATATAATTTGTCTATCAGAATATCGTGATTAACACAATCGAAAGCCTTAGCTAAGTCTAAAAAGGTAATTGCTACAGGCTTACTCTTATCTTTTATTATTATTATTATTATACCATCAAGCCGAATCCCTTGCGGGGTAAGCGTAACTCGTCTTGTTCCGGCCCCGTTGTACTACTGGAGAATAAGGGATTAAGAGGTAATGATTTGGAAGTGAAATCGACATGGGGAATTTCGAGCAAGGGATGTGTATGAGAAGAAGGCAGGGATAGGTATTAGATCGATCTTAGGATTCATTACGTGTTTTTTGCGAAAATAAAAAACACACTCATCCTGTGCAACATCGCTCTGATACGGGTCGCTTCCTGATCTCTCTAGCAAACACCTCGTACAAAGAGTTTCGCGAAGTCATTAAAATAATCCACTAAGCGATATCCTCACACGGGCCAATTAGTATCCAAAATCGTTCGTTTTAGGCTTCACACTTTTTCTTATATACAATTGCTCTCCAAACATCCCTATCCTGGCATACATCTGTTACTTCTTCCACATCTATGCATCTTTTCATAAAAGCTCTTGTGTTTCTACGGCTTCTTATGCTTCTCCTCCTTAGGGTCTCATTCACACATTCTATCCATTCCTTCTTTGGTCTGCCTCTGGGTACGCTACCATTCACCCTACCTCAATACACTTGCTTTGTTAATCGTTCTTCATCCATTCTCTCAACGTGACTCAACCATCTCAGCAAATTTCTTTCACTCTTGTCAAACAGCGTTTCTTCTATACCACATTCTTTGAGAACCCACTCATTACTCTCACTTTGTCCATTAGGGTTTCACCGCACATATTACGCAGAAATTGCATCCCGATCGCGTTGAGTTTACTCTTGTCCTTTTCTTGATACGTCCAGGTTTCGCTAACGTACAGAACATTTAGTGCTAGCACAGTATTATATATCTCAATTTAAGCTTTATTTGTTACATTTCTACTTTTAGTAATACCCCCTACACTGCCGACAATCTTTCTACCCTCATTTATACATCTGGAAATCTCTCCATCTATCTTCGCGTCAGAAGTAAATAAACTTCCAAGATACAAGAAATGCTCTACTTGTTCTATCCTCTCTCCATTTAGGGTAATATTGCAATGTGCTTTTGCTTCCTTACATCCAGACACCATGATTTTTGTTTTATTGGCGGTAATGTTAAGTCCCATGCTCTTCATGCTGGTATCCAGTCTGCTCAATATCCCCTGCAAATCCTCGGCTGATTCTGCCGTCACGATCTTGTCATCTGCAAATGCAAGCCCACGAACTTTCACTGTCCTAAGATCAACACCTTTCGTAAGCGTATTTCATCATTCCACCACGGATCACCGGACTTTTTTCCTACAGTCGTAGTACCACAAACTTCCGAAGCACTCTCGAAGATTCCATTTCGCAGTCTCATCCATGCACCCTCGACATTTTTGTTGTTTTATTCTGTCTTCCAATCATCTTTGTGATGCCCTAAATATTTATCCAGCTTTTCACGATATACTATTTGTACTTCTGGTTTCTGGAAATACTCTATTCTGACTCGCGTCAGTTTCGGTTTTTTAATAATTTTTCATCTCCTCCATCCCTGGCCTAGGTTTATTTTCAAAAATATAAGATAGTGATCCCATCCGCATTCAGAACATCTTATAACCCTTGTATCTTTTACAAGCCCTCTCAGTCTTTCTTCCGCTACAACAAAGTCGATTATACTATCGCTTTCGCCTCTGCACCAAGTATACATGTATACCATTTTGTGCCTTAACCAAGTGTTTGTAATAAACAAACTCTTTGTTAAGCATAAACTGATCAACTTATCCCCATTGCCATTTATTTTTAGGTCTCCGAAATGACCAAGTACTCTGTCAGTACCCTCGCGTTGCACACCAACTCAACGGTTCATGTCTCCGAGTAATATTATTCTTTCGCCTGAGATTATTATATATTGTTTTGTTAATCGAAGTTAATGCATCGTTCGTTCCTTTATTCTTGTTAAAGCCGAATTGGTTTTCTGACAAAATTCGTCCTTTCGATATGAAACTGTGTAGCCTTTTATGTATTATTTTTTCTAGAATTTTAGCAATATTTGATATCAACGATATCGGTCTATAGTTAAAAACTTTATATTTATGACCAAATTTATAAACTAGCACTATTTCAGCATTTTTTAGCGAATCTGGCCAAATTCATTTGTCTATGCATAGATTAAAGATGCGCGCCAAACCATCAGAGATGTATGGGGTTAATCTGTTTAGAGTTATTGTATTATTTGATCTATGCCACAATTTTTATTCTTAATTTCATTTATTATTCTCTGTACTTCAAGGTAGTCAGTTGGTATTATGGAGAAACTATTGGGGTTAAAAAGTGGAAAATTAAAGTTTTTACTATTTTTGGATTCTTTTTGATTTTCTTGCTTAGATTTTCACCTACTTTACAATAATAGGAGTTAAGGTGTGTCACTATATCTTGTTGATCTTGCATTTCATTATTGTCGTTATCGATAATGTATTTAATGTTAGTCCTATTTTTCCTTTTTTCCCTGTTTTTGTGTTAATTACTTTTCACAATTGTTCAGCAGTGTTGCGGTGCTTTTTCTCTCTGATATATTTATAGACTTCAGTAATAACTTCGAAAACTATTTTTTATAATCACATCATTAGCCTGAATGCTGTTGTCTTCGGTTAATATTAGGGTAATGTTTTTCTTCATATTCGTGTTATCATTTTTTTTCTGTTATTGTTTTTAACAATAATTTTAAGTATCCTTTTTGGTTATTGGTTTTTTGTTTGAGGTAACTTCGGAATAACTGAATTCGGTTGTTGCTGTGTTTTTTTGAATTGTTAGTAGTTCACGATGTAATTCATTTTTTCTGTCAATTCTATGTTCAATGCTCTCAAAAGTGTGTTATCCTTAAGCAGGCATTCTTGTTGTTGTTGGGCCTCTGGATCGTATATTGTAGAATTAGGCAGATCTAGTGTTTTGTCAGCTTTTTCATCTAGCAATTGCTTTTGTATTTGCCCTGTTCTTTTTGCTTTTATTTGCTTGCTACAATGAACAGTCTTCCGATTCTCATTTCAATTCTTACCCTTAGTATTCTGCATAGAAGATACACATTCATACTTTATGACAAGATATTACGCACCCTCATTCATAATAAGGCCGACTTTTTGGCTACCCTGTGATTCATTGTCTACTCCTGACCAGAGTTCGGGACCATTCTCAAATCTCAACCTTCTCAATTTCACATCCCTTTTTCTTTGTTTCTGGTACGCACAGAGACTATGGCTTCCTAACGCATAACGTCAGTCCCAGAAAACATCAGTCATGTAAGGGAAGTATAAATGAGAGAATAGAAGAAAGGAACGAATTAAGCCAGAACAGAACGAATTATTAATGGTTATGTTTCACACTGAGAAGTGAACCAGTCCCCTGTAGTTTGGTCTTTAAGGATATGAAGACAGAGCTTGTGCTTAGAAATATTGTCTGGGCAAGCTGGAAGAGCAAACATAAGGTACTCATCCTTGCATAAAGATGCAGCTTTTGCGATTAGGGATTCTCCTCTATTGAAAGATTGTCACTTTTAACAACAAATATCGGGACCACACATTTCAACAAATATTGAAAAATAAACGCGTGTTTAGGAAGCCATGTGTCCAGAAGAATCAGGCGGTGATTTGCTAAGGGGAATGAGCATGCTAAATACGAGCATGGAGAATATAAGTCTTTGCATAATTTTCCTCTAAATTTTCGAAATCTGCCTGAACAACGAGAGCAAGTCTACTTCAATGTCGTGAAAACTAGCATAGCAGTTTGGAAGAAAAATATTTGTCATGAAACACATTTAAAATTTTTCTATGATGTACCATATTGCAATTTTCATTTTCATTTTCGAACTTCATATTACATTTCTGAACTCTACAGAATTACATGGAAAAGTGCATTTTGCACACCCGGAAATCTCCAATGAAATAATCATATTTGAACTAGTCAATTCCTTATTTATGAATACAATATTGTAGGTCTTATTTGAAAATGTAAGATCCAGCAAAATCAGCAAGAATGTTTTCTGTCAGAATAATAAACCTTCGTTAAAACATATCTTATTATTTCAGCGATAAGAACAAACGAAAGAAGTGGTGAGAATAAAAAAAAATTAAATATAAATTCTAATCGAGTATGATCTAGAGGCTTGTACAATCAATGAGATAACGATAGAAGTATATACTATTATAGGTATATGATACGGCTTCAGAGTGATCATTAGTTATATTTCAACTAAATTCCGTTTCGGAAGAAATGCTCAGAATTTATACTATGGCCTTCATCGTAGCAATCGTCGTCAATTTATTTGGTAAATATGATCATTTAATTATATGCACTGCTCCTGTAAGTCCTTATTCTGGGCCTGAGGCCGAATAAAAACTCTTTCATACATACATATATACTGCTGCAGCATCATTACCCCCCCCCCCCCTCGCCCATAATTGTTCTTCCGTGAATTTTACCCGTAGAAGAG
>WSXT02003268.1:0-15010 GCA_011762715.2 Neuroterus valhalla
ATTTACGGACCCCAAAGCCACAAAACAGAAAACTAATATTTAGTACTGAGGGTCGCAAAAAGCCAAGAACAATTTATTGAACGGAATATTGAAGAGTTTCAAGGGATTCAAGAGTATTTTTAAAGGGTCTGAAAAATTTCAGAAGTCACGGGATTTCAAAAAATACCAAAGTTATTTAATTAAACTTCAATTAACAGGTGTTATATTTACTATTTAGATAACATAACGGTTCTATACTATTTGTTACATTTAGGCAACATAACTTGAAATAGAAACAATTTTAAATTAAAATCTTCGAAAATTGAGTAAATTCGAAGCTCTAAAACAATCCAAAAATCTCTGTTGAGGAAGATTGAAAATTGTACACTCACAAACCGGAATTCAAATCAAAACGTTCCAAATTTCAACATTATAAAGTAGAAGCTTCCAAAATTGAAAATAACAAGAATATGAAACCAAAATGATAAGTTTTGTATAAGAATTAGGCAACATAGGATAGCGTAATTTTTTTTTAACTATTCTAATAACAAACCAATTTTGTGGAAATTGATCAATTCATATTCAACATGAGCGATAAGTCCAGGACCATTGAAACATTTGAAAATATTTTAAGAAAGGTAAATCTGGAAAATTAAATAATTAAATTTCCACTCACCGGATTTGTAAAAAAAAGCTTCGTGCTTAAAAAATTTATATTATATAAAAAGTTATATTTATAATAATCTGAGTTCCAAAAATGCTTTCAAATACATTATCGAATTTTCGAAAGCGATAAAATTTTACTAAAAATAAAAACTTTCATCAGAAGGCTTTACCAAATTAGTTGAATCAAGCCTTTGGCAAACAATCAGAAGACTTCAAGAATTTAGTTCAGAAATTCCTGAAAATTTAGGCTACTTGGATCATTCGAAAGAAATCCTATTCCTGTCTCCCCTACAACCCATCAATATCAGGTTTCAGTTTTTGAAACAGAAGGGTTAAAAATCAATAAATTAGGATTAAATAATAAATTTTAGGAGCATATAAAGGACAAACACTTTTCCTTCTTCTCTCATCTATTTCATAAAATTAATCTTATTATAATACAGGTTTTGGAAAAAATTGCATTCGCAAATCACATTGTTTCATTTCCAGGTAATTTTCTTCAAATTACAAATCGACAAGAATAATTAGCTACCTATTTTTACACGATTATCAAGAAACAAGAACGTCTTAAATATCTCGGAAATCGAATATTCGTTCAAGTTCTTTAAAAATTAAAATATAATACATATTTGTATAATGTCTCGAAGGTAACTTTTATGTTTCGAATCCTTGAATAATGCAGGATTATAATTTCCATTGATCGATTGAAATTTGCCTATCTGAATTACTTCAAATACTATTGTACTTTTGTGGAAGTGGAAGAACCAAAATATCAGAATTTACCAAATTTGATACTCTTCCGGTTCGACTTCATTGATGTGGCGAAGAAAAAACGTCACCTTAACTTGTTCCACGTGACGACAAAGTTTCATTGCTGTACTCTTCCGCAGTTTCATATGCTCAGTTAGCGAAGGAAGGTTCAGGAGCAAAAAAGCCAAACCGTCAATCTCCTGAAAAAAATTGATAAGATATCAAATCTGGTTGAAAATTCATTCAATTTTATTCAGTATTCAATTTTATCAATCAAATTTATTGTCATCTTCAAGTAGAAATTTATCTTTCGAGTTCAAAATTCAACTACCTGATAAAAAATGGATCTTTTCCAATTTAAAATCCAATAATCTGTTTCGAATTTTATGTATTTTGTTGATTGATAGTCTTTTGGTATAAAATTAATCTTCTTTTTTTTTTTAAATCAGCTTTATGGTTGATGATTTAACTATTGCCGTGCAAATGAAAATGAGCGTATCTGCAATTTTTGTCGAAATTGAGATAACGTCGTCAGTAGGTTTATGATACTTCCCTTCACTCAAATTTGTTGAAAAAAAAATTAAATTTGTTCATGAAAAGTAGTTAATTTTCAAGAAATATTTTACCGTATCTGCGGGAAGTATAGGCTATGCAAATGGAAAAAAGCGCAACTGCCGTGTAGGAGTACTACGCATGTGCGCCGTTCGGTTACGCTTTTACGTCAAATCGTGTGATGTAAATACGGTGCCGGTCACCGGTATGTTTTGTGGTTCCGCGTTTATTTCGAGTGATTATTTTATTAATAATAAGTGAAAAATTATGTAAACTTCGCTTTTTTATGAAGATGTATATTTTAACCGATATTTAGATGTGTGTAGATAAATAACCTTCGATAAATGTTGAATTATTTTGTGGTAACATGGATCTCTTTTGAAGGTTATAAATGTACAATTTTAATGACTATGTTTGGGGAAGAATTATCTCTTCGAGTTGTATTTTGTAAGATAACTAAAGACTTGAAAAGAAGATGTGATCGGATCGTTACGTATCGATTCAGGTTTTTTAAATGAAATATGTACAAAATTTAACAGAAAAAAGGATCAGATTATATAAAGTATCACTTTCAGACTTTTAGTGTTATTTTAGTAAGATAACTGTAGAGTTTAAAATAAAAAGAGATATAATTGTTCAAGTATCTGTTCATGTTCAAATACATCTGTAAGATAACATTAGGTACAATCCACAAAAAATTGCCTTATTTGAATTAAAAAATAGAATCTGCCAGAAAATAGTGTTCCCTTGTTAATCCCATTACCTGAAATCAATATGCCTTATTAAGTTGTAAAATTTCATTCAGGTACATATTAAAAAATAATAGACACAAATAATAATGAATGCACTAATCGGGCCATTTTTCCTTGAAAGAAATTAGTACAAAATACTATTCAAAATGAGCGATATATAAAATCCGAATTATTCTACAGATCAATAAACGCAAAATTGGATATTTTTATATATTGATCAATACACTTATCTTCATATATAGAAATTTTGACATTTTATTTCTGTTTCCTGATGATATTGAGTGACTTTTTATTATTTAACCATTTTATAGCAGATACGGTATTTCCAGACAAAGTAGCTGAAATTGCATATAAGCGTAACTGCACATTTGCACTGGAATTGATAAGAATACATTTTTTTTGTTGTATAATCGAAAAATTTAGTATTTTTTATGTAGAAAAATGCTTTTTGTTGTTCAAAACTGGTTAAAATATAAGTGTGGTTCGTTATAGTTGTTTTTGCCTTCCAACGTTAAGTTGGCTAGTCTGCAGATACGCTCGTTTTCATTTGCACGGCAGTATTTGGTTCAATGTTGAACTCTTTTGTCAAAATTTAATTCTTTCGACTGGAGATTCATCATTTTGGTTGGAACTTTACCTATTTTGTTGGAACTGAAGGTAACTCTTCTTTTTTTGGTTGATTATTTTATGGAGGTATAACTTTCTAAACTAATAATCCAACTATTCCGTTTCCAGTTACAAATCAATATAGAAAAATATTAATGTCGATAAATCATTTATTCTGTCGAAAATTGATCTTTTTTGTTGAAAAGGAATCTTCTTGGTTGAATTCCATCTCTTTCAGCTAAAAATGCAACGGTTTTGTTGCTAATTAAAGAATTTTGTCGTAGATTGAACAAGTTTTTTTTGAATTTCGTCTTTTGCGGTGGAACTCAACTGTTCTTGATTAAAAATATAAAATTTTTCGAATAAAATATCAACTATTATATTCTTCTTCAGGATTTAATTATTTTTTGTTAGAAAATCTACTATTTGCTTGTATATTAGGCCTAAAAATTCAACAACTTAATAGGGAAAAAACTACTAATTTAAAAATTAAAATAAATCAAAATTTATCAGTTTTGTTAAAAATGAATGTCTTTTGGTGAAAATTTCACTTTTTTGGAAGAACATTATTTATTTGGCAAAAAATTCATTATTCTGGTTAAAAATTAAACTGTTTAGTTAAAAATGCTTCTTTCTTCTTTTAACATTCGCCCCTCCTGTTCAGAATTTAATTATTCTATTTTTTAGTAAAAATTTCCATTTCAAGGGTTAGAAACTACGAAATTCAACTATTTTTTTGGAAGGTAAATTATTTGATAGAAAAGTTAACTTTTTCGTTTGAAAATAATATTTTTGGGCTGCAAGTTCAAGTGTTTTGAAGATAAATGCTCTTGTTGGCTTTCAACTCGAACAATATTCATGGAAATAATTTAGTTTGTTCAAATACCGCATTTTTGGTAGAAAATTCTTCTTCTTGTTGGTAGCAAATTCAATTTTTTTGTTGGAAATTGAAAAAAATTTATCTTTCTTGGTGAAAATTCAACTAACTGGTTAAAAATTACACTCTTTTTGTTCAGAAGATGAACTATTTCGTAGAAAAAAAGTTTTCTTTGAAAAAGAATATATTTGGGTTGAAAACTCAACTCTTTTGTAGATAATGTCTTTTTTGGCTTTAATATTGAACAATATTCATAAAAATAATTATTTTGTCGAAAATTCGTCTTTTCTGGTAGGTTAAAAATTCAACTATCTTTCTAAAATCGTATCTTTTGTCGAGAATTTAAAGATTTTGTTGAAAATTTGTCGATTTAGGTTAAAAACTCAGCTTTTCCTAAACAAAAAATGTAATATTTGATATTCCATAAATAAAATATTTAAAGTTCAATTAAGAAACAATTGAATTCGACTAAAAAATACGAATTTTCAACAAAATAGTTGAATTCATAACAGAAGCAGATCAATTTTCAACAAACCAGTTGCACTTTTGATAAAAGGAGATCATATTTCTACCAGAGGGAACGAATTTTTAAACAAGAAATATTTTTCATCGAAGAGAGAATTGATTAATATTCATCCGAATAGTTGGATTTTCAACCAAATATGTAGTTTAATTTCCAGATAAAAAAATTAACTTTTGATGATAAGAGAAGAGGGCACAATAAAAATTATAATAGTTTACATTTTATGCAAAAAAATGTATAATTTTGAATTTAAAAAGTTTAATGCGACCAACAAATACGAATTTTTATAAAAAAAGCTTAATCCTCAACCAAAAGCAATCGATTTTTCATATAAAAATGGCACTTTCAAAAAAAGAACATTAAATTTCTACCGGAAGACAATTCACAGATTTTCACCGAATGGTCAGATTTTCAAAAAAATAGTTAGATTGTCGTTTTCAATCGAAAAGGAAAACTTCCAATGAAAAAAGATGAACCCTCAACAAATAATTGTAATAGTTGATATTCCGAATAGAAAAGATCCTATTTCAATAAAAACCAGTTAAATATAACCAAAAAAAGAATAATTTTCAACAAAATAGTTCAGTCCTGAATACAAAAAGATCATTTCCTAGCAAAAAAATTGCACTTCTAGACAAAAAATATCCAATTTCTACCCAAAAGAGATGAATATTTCACCGAGAAGGATTATTCAATCAAGAGAGGAGAAAAATTCCAATCAAATTATACAATTTTCAAGCCAGAAAGACAAATTACCCAGGAATAAGTTGAATTTTCTACCCGTAAATAGGAATTTTTAATCGAAAGGCTAATTTTGTAACTAGAGATAAATTTTCTACAAAACAATTAAATTTTTAAGCCAATAAGATATTTTCTGCAACACCATTACATTTTGAACACGAAAATATGAATTTACATCCAAATGGAATATTTTCAACTAAGAAGTGGAATTTAAAATTGAAAATATTCCATTTTTAACCAATAATGGAAAGTATAACTTGCAGTTTAAAAAATTGATTTTCAAACAACAAGAAAAAACGATCTTCCAGCCCAATGATTAATATTTTTATATTTATTATTTTTTTAGAAAAAACTTATCTTTCTAGACGAAAATTCAACTGTTTAGTGGCAAAATATTTAGTTTTAGTGGAGGTTTCGACCTTTTTGTTAAAAATTCATGTTTTTTCCCATTTTTCTTTCTTGTTTGAAAATTAAAGGAGGAATTTTCAACCAAGAATATTCATGAAGAAAGTTGAATTTTCGAAAGAATAAATAACAAAGTGATTGAAGTTTCAACCAAATAGTTAAATTGGCAGATAAAGTTATGAATCTTAAAAAAAAAATTCTCACAGAGAATTTCAGTTTGTAACCAAATAGTTGAATTTTTTATTCCAAAAACATCAAATCTAAACGAAAAATGTAATAGCTAATATTTCAAAGTAGAAATAATTGTTACATTTAAGATCGAAAAATGAATTTTTTTTTTTCTTAATTGAAAATTCGTATTTTTGAGTATAAGAATAATCTTTCCCTTCGAAAATTCATCTTTATCTCCTGAAAATTCAGCATTTTGCATGAAATTAAACTATTTTATTGCAAATTAATGTATCTTGTTGAAAATTCAACTATGTGGATGAAAATGTATGTTTTTTGTTAACAATACAACTGTTCGATTGAAAATTCGTCTTTTTGGTTGAATTAAACTGTTTGAGATTAAAAATAAAAATTTGTTGTTGAAATAACGACAATACAACTGAATGGTTGTAAATGTACCTATCTTGTTAAGAAATAATTTTTAACTAGAAATTTAACTTTCATTTTTATTTAAAAAATAATATTTTATAATTAAAAATTTAACTGCTTGGTTCAAAATGATGTATTTTGCAGAAAATTCGTCTTTCTGATAAAAAATTCATCTTTCTAGACAAAAATTCAGCTGTTTGGTTGCAAAATATTTGGCTAAGTAGAGGTTTCAACTTTTTTGTTAAAAATTAATTTCTGCGACTGAAGATTTTTTTTCTAATTTGTCTTTCTTGATTGAAAATTAAACTGTTTGGTTGTATTTTTAACTGCTCTGTTAAAAATTTTTTATTTGTTCAGAATTCTATTACAGTTTTGAAGATCTCTCTTCTTCGTGAATTTTTTTTTTCCATTGAAAATTTGTACTTTCGAGCATAAAATTAATCTTTCTCTTCGAAAATTCAGCACTTTGCATAAAATATTTTTCCTTTGTTGACTGAAACATCCTTCTTAGTTAGGAATTGATGTATTTTGTTACAAATTCGTCTTTTTGTATAAAAAATAATGATAATTATTCAAATATTTATAATGTAATAAAGTACAAATTTCGTCTTACGTCCGTACATCTGTTTATTTTTAAAATGTATTGCTCACCTCTTGTCTAACTCGATAAGCAATATCCTTGCAGTCATTCGTCTTCCTCAAATATCTAAAAACGTCATCAACGCTCCAGAAAAGGGGATTAGACTCCAGTTTCCTCGTTTTCGGCCTCCTTTGTTTTTTCTGCATTCTAACATATTCCTCATCATCATCTGATCCATCAGATTCGACACTTGTATCACAATCCCTTTCCCTTTCTAATTCTGTTTCTAATTCTCTTTTGATCCCTCTTGTCATTGAACCACTTTGACTACAAGACTTCGACCGGGATTTACTTCCGCTACATCCTGGACTATCAAGATTGCTGTCCTTACTTTTCCGGTCATTAAAATCTGAGGATCTCGAATCGTCTGATGCATTGCTAGAAGGGACTTCATGTTTAAAATGGTCAAACTTTTCGGAATGGGAACCTTTTTTCCCTGAAGAACCTATCTCAGAAAGGGGAGTTCCATTTTCATAAGATTCTTCAATATTATCAGAAATATGCTTTGTGAGATCCATCGATAAATATGGCATTTGCTCATCTTGGACCAATAAACCATTATTTTCCCTGTCTCGATTGGCCCATCTGCCTCGCCTTTTTCTCTTTTTTATACTCCAGGGTTTTGGCTTCGCAACCATTATGCTTGTATAGCCTTTCGGTTTTCCGCGTTTTCCTGTTCCTACTTGTGCTGAAAAAAAAAATAATAATTGTCCACTTGAGACTCAGAATGAAAATTTCCAGTCATTTTTCGGGTTTCAATCATTTGTAGCATTGAAATAATTGAATTGAATAATTGAAAATAATTGAAAGGCTTCCCTCCCCAGCTTAGAAGAATATTTTTTTTTTTATTTTCATTTTGAAGAGAGACAAAGGAATTCAAAAATTCGAAGTGCTAAAAGAAATTTGAAGATTAGGAATTGATCATTCAAAGGCAGGGGTATGCCATGCCACCAGGAGGCTGTCACGATTATTATGATAATATTTCCTAACTTGTCTCTGCGGGGGAAATGTGAAACTGCAGCGCTGATCGCCTTTCGCACAATTGTTGATTTGAATATCAAATAAGAATCGAACGATAGCTTCTAATTTTATCAGAATTCATCAACTGTTTCACTTCGAAATTTTCCCGATCTATTACTTTTGCTTCAAAGAAACTCAGTTTTTCGGAACGGTTAAAAAATTAATCTCTCCCTCATCTTTGTCTTTTTTCGAGATATCCAGGTCAGGATCAGGGTGGCGATTTGGCGTACGATTTCAAATTTCCGGTCATTTCCCGGTTTTTCTTTCTCAAGTTTTCCAATTCTCCCGGTCAACTAAAAGTAAAATATTCATGTTTGTCGCAAAACTCAAAGATTTATTTTAATTCATAGCGTTAATTATAAACATTCTTTAACACAACAGATCAAACATTGCAAAATTAATTAATTTTGAAAAAAATACTAAAACTTTGTAACAGAAGCATATCATTTTTTTACAAAAATTGAAACAATTCAACTGCCAATTGACAAAATTCAATCAACGATAACAAAAACAACTGATTTCTAACAAGATAGCTGATTTTTCAGCCAGAGCGATGAATTTTCAAACAGCATAATGAATCTTCAACTAGAACAGTTAAATTTCAAACCAGGAAGATAAATTTTCAACTAAAATGATAAAAAATTAACTGAAGCACTTTAATTTTTAACCATGGATGTGAATTTTTAAACGAGAAGATTAATTTTCAAATAAAAAGTTTATTTTCTAACAAAAAATACAATGTTCAACAAAATAGTTGAATATCGAACTGAAAAAATAATTTTTTTCAACCAAGAATGGAGTAGTACCTTTTTCAGTTTGAAAAACCGATTTCAAACCAAACAAGAGAGTTTAAAAAAAACCAAGGATCTTCAACTGAAAGAGTTGAATTTCCAAACAGAAACCAACTTTTGAATACTGGAAAAAATTGATGTTCAACCAAACAAATTTTCAACTACAATTATAAAATTTTCAATTTGAATAAGTTAAATTTTCCGTTTCCAAAATAAATTTCTTGTAAAAGAAAAAAAACTAACTTTCAACAAAAGAAGAACTAACTTTCGAAAAAGTTCCTGCATTTTTAAACAAAATATTAAATTTTCAAAAAAATGGTTAATTTTCAATTTTAGTAGTTGAATTTCAAATCAGGAAGACGAATTTTCAACTGACATAGTTGAAATTTTGACTAGATATTAATTTTTAACCAAAAAATATAGTTTTTCAATGAAATGGTCGAAATTTGAAATATAAAAATAATAGTCTTCAACCAGAAATGAAATAGTAACAATTAAATTTGAATAATCAATGTTTTAACCAAATATGAGTGTTTTCAACAAGATGTCGTTTCGACTAAAATGAAAAATATTTGACTGTATAACTTGAATTGTTAACCGTAAAGAAGAATTTTTGAACAAGAGAATAACCTTCCGAAGAAAAAAACAATTTTCCTCCCAAAAATAGATTTCTCGATAAAGTCTGTGAATTTTCAACGAAACAATTGAATTTTCAATTCGAAAAGACAAATTTCCATTCAAATTATTGAATTTTGAGTTGATGAAATTAATTTTTAACCAGACTGATGAATTTTCAGGTAAACTGATGAATTTTTGAGTGGAATAGATGTATTTTATGCAAAAAGATGAATTTTTAACGACAAAGATAAGTTTTCGACAAGAAAGACGAATTTTCCTCAACGTATATGAATCCTCAAAGAAATAGTTTTATTTTTTTTAAATCAATATTCAAATAAATACTTAAACTTTCACAAAAAAAAGGCTAATTGATTTTCAACGAAATATGTATTTACATTTTCAACCAGAGGAAATTTTGTATTAAAATAGTGCACCTCACCAAAAAAATTTAATTTCCAACAGAAGAGTTTAACATTTACCCAAGTAGTTGATTTTTCAACTAAAAAGGATATTTCTACTCTAAAAGCTGCTTGAAGAAATTTCTTTATTGGAAATTCAGAAGATAGGACTTTCAAATTGCGACAAATTTTAAATTGTAAGAGTGATTTTTTAAAAGTCCTCTCTTCTAAATCCAAATTATAATTATTTAGAAAAATTCCCGTTCCATGCCAAAAAATTCCCGTTCCATGCCAAAAATTTCCTGATCCAAGTGAAAATTTATTTTTTTGATGAAGCTCCCTTCCCTTAAATGAAAACAATAATAATTTTTCATTTCCCTGTTCCAAGTCATATAAATGAGGATAATGCAAATGAAACGTATTAAAAAACATCTTTCTGGAAAAATAGAGAAGACAATTCTTTCGTATGCTTGAGCTATCATCAATTCAATTATCAAACGTGAGTTGACTCAAAAAACTCACGGAGCAAAAAATTTGCAAAAGGTTTTTCTTATAATGCAAAAAAATAAAAATTCTGTCTCTTATAAAGTATAGATATATTCAAAAAGTTTTAGAATCAGACTAAAGGAATGTACATTCTTTTAATGGGATGGTAAAATCTCTTTTTAATTCCTAACAAGATAATTCGTATTTTTACGGAGAAACTCTTAATTTTCTGGGCTGAGTCAAGTAACTTCCTGGTTTTCCGAGATTCAACTATTTTGGTAAACATTTTATTTTTTGGTACAAAATTAATCTTCTTGTTTAAATATTCCTATCCATGGTTAAAAACTGGAGTGCTTCAGTTAATTTTTTTATCATTTTAGTTGAAAATTCATCTCCCTGGTTTGAAATCCACTTGTTCCAGTTGAAGATTCATAATGCTGTTTGGGAATTTATCGCTTTGGCTGAAAAATCAGCTATCTTGTTTGAAATCAGTTTTTACATTCGCATCAAAGAATATATTACTTATGTTATCGTTGATTGATTTTCGTCAATTGTCAGTTGAATTGTTCTAATTTTTGTAATAAAATGATATGCTTTTGTGGGAAAATTGGGAACTTTGACCGAGAAAGACCGGGAAATGGCCAGAAACCAATGGAATTAACTTTCAATCAAAATTATGGATTTTTGGTCAAATAATAGATTTTCAACAGAGTAGTTAAAAACAGTTTAATCTTCAAACAAGAAAGAAAAATTGGAAAAAAATCTTCAACCAAGAACATGAATATTTAAAAAAAAGGTTAGAACCTCTACTAAAACCAAATATTTTGCCACCAAACAGTTGAATTTTCGTCTAGAAGAATAAGTTTTTTTCTAAAGAAATAATAAATATCAAAATATCAATCATTTGACTGGAAAATCGTTTTTTCTTTTGTGTTGAAAATAAATTTTTTAAACTGCTAGTTACATTATTCATTATTGGTTAAAAATGGAATATTTTCAGTTTTATATTCCACTTCTTAGTTGAAAATATTTCATTTGGTTGAAAATCCATGATTTCGTGTTTAAAATGTAATGGTGATGCAAAAAATGTCTGATTGGCTTGAAAATTTAATTATTTTGTAGAAAATTCATCCCTGGTTACAAAATTAGCTTTTCGATTAAAAATTCATATTTTCGGGTAGAAAATTCAACTTTTTCTTGGGCATTTTGTCTTTTTTGCTTGAAAATTGTATAATTTGATTAGAATTCTTCTCCTCTCTTGATTGAAAAATCCTTCTCGGGGAAAAATTGATCTTTTTTGGGTAGAAATTTGATATTTTTTTCCTACAAGTGCAATCTTTTTGTTCCTTCTGATCTTTTTGGGTTCATGATTGAACTATTTTGTTGAATATTTTTCTAAAATGAAACAGAAAATAAGTTTTCTCTCAAATTATAACTTTCAAAATTACATGTACAATATCACGCTTGCAATTGAAGTAATAAAAAATCAGCAGAATAAAAAAGAAGCTCTGAAAACTGTTAAACCATTAGGACGTTTAATTTGAAAATGTACAAATTCCAATCATGAACTATTTATTTTGAATATCGAGAATTCACATATTTTTAAAGTATCATATGGCTTAAATTTTCCGGTTTGACAGGAATTCTAATTTAAAAGATGTCAGTTTAAAAATGTTCTTTCTAATTGGAACGAAAATTTTATAGCCCTTGATTTAAAAAAATTAAAATGTGAACAATTACAATTCGAAATTGTGAAATGGTTTGATTTAAGGTGTTCCTAATTTAAGATTGTCTGATTAAAAAAAAAATATTATCTGAACTTATTGAAAATTTTCTATACTAGGTGCTTCTATTTCAGCAGCTTCAAGTTTTTAAATATCCAGTTTTCAACATTTTCAACATCAAAATTGATCAATTCCAAAGAAAATCACCTAATCTTGAAGGGTTTAACTTGAAAATCCAATATTTAAAATGAATGAAGACTTCAAACGTAGAACTGCTCAAACTATTGAACTTTCCCATTTGGAACTGTTCAGTTTTTAATATTTGGACGTGAAACGGTTTGATTAACAAGGATTTCGATTACACAAATTTTGAAAACGAAGGTTTTTGATCTGAAATGGAATTTTTAAAATATTAAACTGTTTCATCCACATTTTTCTGTATAATTTCAAACTATATAGATTCAAATTTATCAGATTTCAATCATAGTTTTCTATATTATATTTTTGAATTATACAATTTTAAAACATTGAAATTCGAACCTTATAATCTATGAATTTCACAATCCAAATATAAATCTGAATGAGCGAATGTATTCCAAGTTGTTTTTTCTAATCTCCAATTCGTGAAGTGTAAAATTAAAATTATTAGATTTTTAGCATATTCAATTAAAAAATATGCAATCCCACAACTTAAGACGATTTTTCAAAAATAAACCATTTTGAGTGATTTAAACTAAAATTGTTTATTAATTCATATCCGAAACTCTTCTGTTTGAAATGCATTTGAATTTCTAATTATTGAGTGGTGAAAACTTCGAACATAAAATAAAATAAATATCAGGGTTTTCAATCGAAAACTGCTCAATTACCAGTGTCTGAATTCATAAGGATTTCAGTTACGAAAATTAAAATTAAAATTTTTAATTTTTATATAAGTCGATCTTGAACTATTGAAATTGGAACTGAATAATTTATGAATTTTACAATCTGATTAGAACGATTTAACTCAATAAAGATTTATTATTTTATTCAAAGTTTTTTCCCTCACATTTCTTATTTGTAAAGCCTTGAACTGAAATTATTAGATTTTCAACACGTTCAATTTAAAATTACGTAATCCTACAACTTTAAACCATTTTTGAAACTAAAGCATTTTTTGATATTTCGATCTAGAATTATTTAACAATTTGAATTGAAGGCTCTTTTATTTCAAATTATCAATTGAAGAATTTTTTAATGTGTCGATCAAGAATTATTCAAAAATTCGTATTAAAGAGTTTATTTCAAATGCTTGAAAATTCGCATTATTCAGTATTAAAAATGGAGCAGATATCAAGGTTCCTAATTTAAAACTCTCCAATTTTATTACTTAAATTCAAAAGGATTTGAGTTACAGAAATGTAAACATTTTAGGATTCAAATTTGAACTGTATCTACCAAATAAAGAAGGATACAATTTATAACCATAAATTTTTAAACTTCGAGTTCAAATCCTTCATATTCAAAATTAATCTTTTCATCACGTTTTGACCTAAAATTATCATTATTCTTCAATTTGAGAAATATAATTTTGTTGCCCTAAATTTCGTATCTTTTAATGTAAAACTATTGAATATAAAAACTCTTAAATTATAATTATGCATATTTATATTAAAACTTTTAAAATCAAATCATTTTACAATATCAGAGTTTACACTTTAAAATAAATAAAATTTTCCGAATACTTACTGAATTTCGTTTTCGAAGTTTTGTGGCAGCGATCCGGGCATTCATTTTCCAAAACTCGCAGGGGTCCAAAAAGATTAGGACACACCATTAATTTTTGGCAGATTTTGCGACAAAAATCTGTAACCATGTCTCCTGAAGTCACAACGGCGACGGAAGCTCGATATGTATTATTTTTGTGTTTTGCTTTTAAAACCTCGAGATGATAACCAGGTTCTGGTTTTGTATCACACTGTAGGACCTAAAGAATATTTTTTTGTTAAATAAGCTTCCTTTAAACTTAAAGAGATCACAATGGTTTCAAGCAGTTGCATGTTTAATCCACAAAATGTATCATTTTAACCAAATTGTTGAATTTTGTAACACATTTTTGAAAAATGCGAATTCTCTACGAAAGAGTGAAATGTCAACCCGAAGGGTTTGAATTTTTCAACGTAAAAAAATTATTGTCAACGAAAAAGTTGAATTATAATTTGAAGTTTGAAGTAAGTAGGCGAATTCCCAAACCAGAAGAATAGTTTTCTACCAATGAGACCTATTTTCCACAAAATGAATAAATTTTTAACCAAATTTCTGAATTTTCAATTGAAAACTATCAAGTTTCAGTCAAGAATTAGGAATCTAGATGAAATAATGAAGTTTGCAGTCGAAACAATTCATTTTCGACAGAGAAAAATATTCTCCAACGGAACAATTGAATATGTAATAAAAAAAATAAATCTCTAATTAGGAAAATCAATTTTCAACAGAGTAATTTATCTTTCAAGCAAGTAGTCGAATTCCGAAACCGGAAGAATAGTTTTCTACCAAAGAGACGTATTTTCCACAAAATGAATAAATTTTGAACCCAATTTCTGAATTTTCAATTGAAAACTATCAAGTTTTAGACAAGAATAGAATGGTTGAATTTTTAATGCAAAAATTAATTTTAAACTAATCAAGATATTGAAATCTCCTGTTAAAAAAATTGATGGTTAAGGAAGTAGTTTGACTTTCAACCAGGTAGTTGAATTTCCAACCACAAAAGATGGATCTTTAGTTTAAAACTTAGTTGGGTTTTCATCTAAAAATGATTAATTTCCAACCAGAAATAGAAATTTAGTTATTTAATTTTAAATTTATAGTTATTTAATCAAATTTTGTTTTATAGGCCATTTTCG
>WSXT02003279.1:0-15009 GCA_011762715.2 Neuroterus valhalla
TTCGTTAGCCAGCTATTTTGGATCAAAAATAAAAGAGGGGGAGCATTTTGAAAATTTTTGAGACCATTTCTTTCAAGGCTCGATGATTGTAAGTATTGCTTCCTGTAGTGAGTTATAAGTGGAACAATTTATTCCCATGATGTTTTTTGATGAAAAAAAAAATTGTCAGAGTTATGGCATTTTCAAAATTCGAAAATGTAAACGAAAATGAGAATTTTCAGCTTAACAACGAAAGGTATGGAAAAAAAGTATAGAAGAAAGAATGTTTCTTTTTCGATGCCCTACAAGTGGACTCCATAATTTTTTGAATTTCTTCAGAAAACCGAAAATTCCAAATTTGATCGCACAAAAAATAATGGAAAAAAATCTGTAAACTTGATAACTTTCGAAAGAATGATGATATTCGATTGTGCTTGGGCAACCATTTTGAGGAAACAAAAATACATGTCGAGTTCGTTAACTAGCTGTTTTGGATCAGAAATTAAAGAGGGGGAGTATACGGTTCCTTGTAGAGGGAAAAAATTGAAACAATATATTCTAATAACTTTTTTTGATAAAAAACAAGATTGGCAGAGTTGTGGCATTTTTAAAATTCAAAAATATAAACGAAAATGAGAATTTTCAGCCAAACAACGCAAGATATAAAGAAAAAATTGGAAAAAAAAGTTTCTTTTTGAGGCCCTCCAGGAAGATCTTTACAACTTTTCGAGTTTTCCTAAAAAAACAAAAATTCAAATTTTATTCGCACAAAAAATGATGGAAAATAGAAAGATTCATTCTTTGGTCAAACTACGTAAGCACGGGAGAATATAAAGTAAATAAAATTGGTCACCGAAAAAAGATCTACAAATTTGGTAAAATCAACTTTTCGATAGGACAAGTAGTTTTTGCTTCATTTATAAAAAAGCATATAAAAAAATGAAAGAAATGAACATTTGGATGATTTACACAAGCTTAGAAAAACTAAAGAGACGCAAGTTCTTTACCTCAAAAATATCTTTTAATGTATTCTCAAACTTTCTTATCAGGGTATGTAGTTTTCATATAAAAATTGAATAATAAAATTTTTGAAAGAATCACTTATTCTAACACAGAAGATTGATAGAGAAAAGTTGTTCACCCAAAAAATATCTGTAAATTTGTTATAATTTATCCCATTGGACGCGTAGTTTTCGTTTGAATCGTAAAAAATTAAATTGAAAAGATGGATTTCTAGGAAAACTACACAACATGCACCCTAAATCTCTGGGACCGATATTCCGGTCCATTGTGCTGGAATCCTGGTCCAAGCAGCGGTAGCGAAAAATCCTGTCAAATTGGACCGGAATTTTCATACTCTTCCTGGTCCAAGCTTGGACCACTTTCTGGTCCATTGAACCAGAAAGTCGTCTGTTGGACCAGAAAGTCAGTCCATCGGACCAGAATCACAGGTTTGGTCATTGTTTGGACCAGAATTTCAGTCCAAGGGATTTAGAGTGCAAAAAATTAGGCAATCAAACTTCTCCACCGTTTTGGACAAACTTTTATGGAGAGCGCAGCACAAGACACTCGAAGAGAATGTATTCGTTAAAGCCAGAGAAGCTTTAACAAAAGAGAATTGACACTCATCAAATTAAAGTAGTCGACATTTCGCTTTTGAGTTTCACAAGCTTTTTATACAACTGTAGGGAGGTACAAAAGCCGAGCGCAGAGCGCGAGGTGATATTACCTTCGAGCGCAAAGCGCGAGATCCGAAAGACGCGTGCCCTAGGCGCGCTCAAACTTGCGAGCGAAGCGAGCTGCGCGCGAAGTTCACGAGGAGAATGTGCCCGCGCAGCGGGCAGATTTTTTTATCAACAATTATCGTGTCTGGCAGTGTGTTAGCTACGTGCTATCGGTCTGGC
This sequence comes from Neuroterus valhalla, assembly GCA_011762715.2. Taxonomy (NCBI): domain Eukaryota; kingdom Metazoa; phylum Arthropoda; class Insecta; order Hymenoptera; family Cynipidae; genus Neuroterus; species Neuroterus valhalla. Next base: position 1,884 of record WSXT02003279.1, read on the forward strand.
TATTGAATAATTATAAACTTGGGATATTAATATTTGAAGCTGGATGAAAATTGACCATTTCAATCCCTCTGGAAAATTTCAATTTTTCACCTGTCCCAGGTTTTCAAACGCAACGGATAGGGCGTCTGGCATTTGTGGATTTATAAAGAAGGGTGATTCCCCTGGTATATTAGCCACTAACTAGGGGTTTTCATCCCACTTGAAAAAAAACGTTGCTAGCTCTTAGTCTGTTCTGGCAGTGGTCGAATTTCATCAGGAAGAACAAGTCGCTCGCTCCCTCACATCCTTCGAGATTGTGCATGCAATTTTCGGAAACAGTGATAATAAAACGGACTTTACGATGAAACGACATAAATTTTCTCTTTTGTTTTTGCAACCGCTAGCATTGATTGATGGCCAACTTACCCCGAATCAAGAGGGCCAACTAGTCCCAACATTCCATTTTTAATACAAGATTAAATTAAACAAATTCAGAATGAGGTTGGAATAAAAAAACTTACCCAGGAAAAAGTAAGCCTAGCAGATCTTTACCACCGCATTACGTTTTTCCTCAATTTTAAAGAAGGGAAGTGCACGTAATGAAAAGTTGGAAAGTGTGCAGTATTTTTACTTTTGAATGAGCGTAACGGCAAATACACTATAACAGTAACGGAAAGTATTGTTTCACAACAAAAGTCAGGTTAGATAATGTGTTGATAACAAGTGTACCTAATCTCACACAGGTGGTGTTGCTGTTTATTCAACTATCTATTTTGAGTGCTCGGGGCCAACTAATCCCACGGGCCAACCAGCCCTGGTCTCCCCTAATATTCAATGAGTTTCGAGATGAACGTGAAAACCCATTACTTTCATGGTTTTCACCATTGAAAACAAATTTCCGCAAATTTTCATCATGATTTTCGCAATCAGCTCGTGGAACTACGTTGTATACTTAGTTTCAGGAAAATCAGTGGTTAGCATATTTAGACCTCTACCTTATACTGCTAGAAATCGTACAGTGTCCCTGTTATAACATTCTTATCATAATGAGAAGGTATTGGTTTCATGTGAAAATCGACTTTCGCGGGATTTATGAAATCTCCACGTTTTGAGACCTCCTGATTCCGAAAAAGTAGTTTTTATGTTGGTGTCTGTCTGTTGTTGTCGTTGTCGTCAGCCTTGTCGTCGTCTGTATACTTGATAACATTGGCATATGGCATTTTCAAAATTCAAAAATATAGAAGAAAATGGGAATTTTTAGCCAAATAACGCAAGATTGAAAAGAAAGTCAGAGAGACAAAATGTTTCTTCTCGGGAGCTCTACAGTATCGTGAATACAACTTTTTGAACTTTCTCAAAGAATCGAAAATTCCCATTTTGATCGAATAAAAAATAATGAAAAATAACCTGTGAACTTGATAACTTCCGAAAGAATCATCTATATTCGACCGTCCTTTGGCACCCATTTTGAGGGACCAAAAAGACAAATCGAGTTCGTTGACCAGCTATTTTGGGTCCTAAATAAAAGAGGGGGAGCATTTTGAAGATTTGTTTGGACTTTTTTTCAAGGCTGAAAAATTGTAAGTACGGTTTTTTGAAGTAGGTGAAAGGTGAGATAATTTATCCTTATGATTTTTTTTTTTATAAAAACAAAATTGTCAGAGTTGTAGCATTTTCAAAACTCAAAAATATAAACGAAAATGAGAATTTTTAGCCGAACAACGCAAGATATGAAAAGGAGTTTGAATGAAATAAATGTTTCTTTTTGGGAGCCCTACAAGATGGTTTCCACAACTTTCTGATTTTTCCTAAAAAATCGAAAAATCAAATTTTTGACGCACAAAAATGATGAAAAGTAGGAAACTTCATGTTTTGTTCAAACTATGCAAGTTACGAGAAAATATAAATGAACTAAGATTGTGCACCAAAAAAAGATCTACAAATTTGTCAGAATGAACTTTTTGATAGGCCAAGTAGTTTTTCCTTCATTTGTAAAAAAGCATATCAAAAATAAAAGAACTGAACTTTTGGACATTTGACACAAGCTGAGGAAAAGTCAAATATACGCAAGTTCTCTACCAGGAAAATATCTTTAAATGTGTTTTAATTTTTCTCATTGGACGCGTAGTTTTTGTTTCAATCGTAAAAAGAAAAAAACAAATTTTTTAATTGAACTTCTAGAAAAACTACACAACATGTGAAAAAAATTAGGCAACAAAACTTCTCCACCGTTTTGGACAAACCTCGATCGAGTGCGCAGCACTGCCGTACAAACTAAATGGATACATAAGTCCAATCTGACTGGAACTGAGGAAATCAAGAAAAGCTATCTGCTCAAAGAACTTTGATACCGAATGGAATTTTGATTAATCTAGCTACACTATGTGGGTTAAATAAATTCTCTCTTTCATATTTTGCAATAAAAAATTGATTTTTCAAACAATTTCTATTAGAAAATGGACTCAAGGGTTTTGAGAAGTCGTGAAAAGTCGAAAATACAAAGCAAAAAGAATACATATCCAAAGTCATAACAAACGCAAGAGCGAGCATTACTTTTAGTTCGTAAATATGCTCCGCTCTCGGTCACTTTTACAAGGCAAGAAAGATACAAAGCACTATCGGTTTTTTTTTATTTGTACGATAATGATGTATCAGATGCCGCGTGCAAATTCTAGGACACGCAAATTGCTTTGTGTATCTTTTTCTGTTGTATTATTCAACTTTTTCAACATTTCCCATTATTGAGTAGTCATTTTTTGCAATAAATATTCATAGTTAATAATTTTTATTAACATAGTTAGATGCAGCTTTTTCTAACGAATCCAGTGATACCAAAAACTTATTTTTCATAAAAATATCACTTATGTATCTTTTTAGTTTGTACGGCAGAGCACGAGACACGCAATGAGAATGTGTTCCGTAAAGCCGGAGAAGCTTTAACAAAAGAGAATTCACAGTCCTCAAAGTAAAGTAGTCGACATTTCGCTTTTTAGTTTCACACGATTTTTATACATTTGTAGGGAGGTACAAAGGTCGAGCGCGTAGCGCGATGTAAATTCATAACCGAGCGCGTAACGCGCGGTGAGATTGTCGTCAAGCTCGAAGCGCGAGACCCTAAGACGTGCACTCTGGGCGCGCCCAAACTTGCGATCAAAGCAAAGCGCGCGATGAGAATGTGCCCGCGCGGCGGGCAGATTCATTTTTCATATTCATCGTCTATTTTCTCGAGACCTATCAGTTGTAGGAAATTAAAGTGTTTACCATAAAATATGTTTCTTCAAAAGATCTACAATTTTAATTGAAGCTTTTTTGTGAATTCTCATCGTGTACCTCCCAAAGTCAAGCTCGATCCACCGTATCGAAAGCTTTTTCCAGATCAACAAATGCACAAACAAGTTTTCTGTTTACTTTAGGCGTTTTTCTGTTATCTGCCTCAAGCTAAATATCTGATCCATACATGATCTTCCTAGTATGAATCCACATTGAACTTTCCAGATTCTTCCCTTTGTTATTCACGTGACTTTATTTATAAGTATTTTGGTCTATATTCCGCCCACAGTACTTGGTAAGCTAATCGCTCTACAATTATGACCGTCGCCCTTATCACCTTTTCCGTTGTGGATTAGAATGATAATCACTTTTCTCTACCCATTAGGAACTTACTTGTCCACAGCACACATATTCATGAATTCACACAGCCACACAAACAAATATCACACCACTCTCAAGCATTTTAGAGGTGATACCATCCACTCCTGCAGCCTTGCCATTCTTTAGTTTTTCAATTACGGAAATAATGTCGTCGATACCCATTCTGCTTCCGCCACCTACATTGGAATTGTCTAAAACATTCCTTGTCTCTTTTACGGTTGTTTTGTTCCATGGCTTCATGTTTATACAGCCTCTGGAAAAAATCACTCATACATTATTTAACTTCGTCCGAATTCCATACCATTTCAGCAACAGAATTTTTCATTCCGAATACGTCAGGGCTAAAGTGTTCCCTTTCGAAGTCTCCTTAACTCATTTCTAAAACATTTTTCTTATTCCCTTCAAGATCAATTCAATTTTTGTATCTTCTTCCGCTTTTATTTTATCCTTTCTTGCTTTCACTAGTCTAGTCTTTTTCTCATCACTAAAACCTCTTACATCCAACGTTCTCAAGGACGCTTCCTTTTTCTGGTTGATTCCTACGCGTATTTCGCCATTCCATCAAGCTTCACCAGACTTCTTCCTGCAGTAGTATTACCAAATACTTCCGATGCACTATTGAAGATGCCATACTGAAGTATTGTCCATGCCCCTTCTATACTCTTGTTGACTATCTCTGTCTTCCAGTCTTCCTTGCAATGCGCTAAATATTTATCTATAGCTTTTAGTTGTACTGCTGGTTTCTGCAGATTTTCTATCCTCACTCGCGTCTGTTCTGATTTGTTAATAAATCTTCTTCTCCATCCTTCGCCTGGGTTTATTTTTGGAACTATGAGGTAGTGATCCGTGCCGAATTTATAACCTTTCACAGCCCTTGTATCTTTTACAAGTCCTCTTAATCTTATCAGTTTATTCCTATTACCGTTCGTTTTTGGGTCTCCAAAATGTCCAAGCACTTTTCGGTGCCTTCGTGTTGGACACCATCACAGCGGTTCCCGTCTCCGAATAATATTATTCTTCCGTCAGAATCACATATTTCGATGACATCATTTAACGAGTACCAGAAATTGTCTCCTGACTTTCTGCTGTCATCATCAACAGAAGCATAGGATGCTGCAATAAATAGTCTTCTGATACCCACTATCATTCTATCTCATAGTTATCTGGGAGTTACACATTCATACTTTTTGACATGCTGTTTCATTCTCGTTTTCATAATCAGACCGACTTCTTGGTTACCGTATGATTCATTGTTTACTTCTGACTAGAGTTTGACATCATTCTCCACCGTAATAATCTCAAACCCCTTTTTTTGGTTGATGGTACGCACATAATATCTAGCTTCTTTGCATAGTATCCCGCGACTTCTTTCCCTTTAGATAATTTACACCTCAGGCATTCCACACATCCCATCTTTATTTATCACCTGAACCTTTTCCCGGGCATGCGTTTCGTTGTTAAAAAAACAGTCCTGTCATTAATCGTGACGAGTGCGTCAAAATACGTGGGTATAAAAAATTTTGAATTAATCAGATTGGAACGGTTTTCGGAAGTTAATCCCATCATATTTACTTCTTGTAGTCTTCTTCTTCGAAGAAATTATTACTGTTTGTGAATGATGGTAAAAAATTCTTTGTGAAGGTTTCTTATCCTGCGCTCCTTGGGACGTTGTAGGAAACTGCTTTTCTGTAATCTCTTATCATTTATATTATTAAACCATCAAGCCGAATCATTTTTGAGGCAAGCGTGAACTTTTAGATTCTTGCACTGTTCCACGACTAGGCTTCACGGAACTCAAATGAAAACTTTAAGAAAGGGATGTTGAAAAGAGGAGAGAAAGGATGAGTTCTCGAATGAACTGGAAATCTTCGCGCGATCTTTATTCATACATGACACTTGTATGATATTTGTTTCGTTAATCCTTCTTTATTTTTTTTCTCAACATGACAAACCAAACTTCTAAGCATATTTCTTTCACTCTTGTCAAACAATGGTTTGTTTGCACTGCATTCTAGGAGAAACTGCTCACTACTTACTTTGTTCATTAGCGTTTCACCGCACATATTCTGCAGGAATTGCATGCTGATCGCGTTTATATTACTACTATCCTTTTATGAATGCGCCTAGATCTCGCTACCATGCAATAGACAGAGTGGGATGGAGGATTATTAATCACAATTTTGACTCTATTTGTTATATTGTTACCCTCACACTGCTTATAATCTTTCTATCCTCATTCATAAGTTTAGAAATCTCTGCATCTAACTTTCCGTCAGCAGTGAATAAACTTCCAAGATACACGGATTTGCTCTGTCCCAATATCAGCAACTTCTTCGTCAGAAAGAGCTATTCCCAAGGATTTTTTTATGTATATGTTAAGCATCTATGATGACGTAACGTATCCTTACCTAACGCTTTGTTTCATATCATACCAATCACCTAATGGTCAATTTACTCGCACAATCGCTCACTTCTATTTTATGTTGCTTTAATTGCTCCTAGAAGTCGTCTATCCGCTTGATACTCTTTCACGACTTTCCGAAGTTTAGCTCTATCCACCTGGTCATAAGCTTCTCCATGATCGGCAAAAGTACGGAAACTTTTTTGTTTAATCTCAAACATTTTTCTGTGATATGTCGCAAGCTGAATATCTCAACCGCACATGATTGCCTTTGCATCAACTCGCATCAAACCTCCCATATCTTTCTTAGTTATTCCCACGAGCTTATTGATAAATATCCTGGTAAATATTTTACCCACGGTACTTAGTAGGCTGATTGATCTATAATTAGTATAGTCATCTCTTACACCCTTTCCTTCATAGATTAGGACGATGACCGCCTTCCTACAATCATTTGAGATTTCACTGTTTACAGTAAACATATTTGCAAATTCACTCAGTCGCACAAACAAGCATTCGACACTGCTCTGAAACACTTAAGCGGTGATAATATCTACAACAGCAGCATCCATCCCTTTAACATTCTTCAGTTTTTGAATTACGGATATAAGGTCGTCGATAGCGATTCTTATTTCGCTACCAATATTGAATCACAACAAATACGTTTGGGTAATATAATTCGTTGTTTCAAAGCTGTTTTCCAGTTAGATCAAACTCGAGTTATACAGCTGCGAAGTATTCCTTCTACGTAAGAAAAGAGTGACAACATTAAACTTTGCATCTTTGGACGTGCGCAACTGTATGGCCGTATGGACAAATCTGTACGAATATGGCTGGATGTTGAACTGTTTACGTGCAAATTTCGTACATGTACAGTTCTCCAAGTGAAAACTATGCACGTTGAAATTGAAATGTGCACAGATGATACTCGACCAACTGCGCACGTTCTCAATTTACATTTGGAAAACTGTGCAGACTTGAAGTTCAAAGTGTACAGATGGCCATCAAAACAGTTGCACAACGATAACACAGACAACCAAATGTGCAGAGCAATAAGGAAAGACACTATACGGAACAATTGAACACAATCTACTTAAGAAAGAGAGAGAGAAAAATGACAACCATCCTACCTTACATTCAAGGTATTACAGAACAAATAAACAGAATCCTCAACAAAGAGAACATCCAAACCATATTCAAACCACCTGCGAGACAAGAACGACTTCTAGACCACCCTTGCCCTTGGGGCAAAGTCTTCATTGGAGAAACCGGGAGAGTGGTGAGCCAACGTATACGTGAACATGAGAGTAAAGTCATGCTGAAGCATTTCACGCAATCATCACTAGCTGGGCATCATATCAGAAATGAAATTATATTCGACAAAACAACCGTCATCGCGAAAACAAAGAGTATTCTTCCTAGAAGGCATAGATACGTAATCGAAATATTAGAACATCCTAATAACATGATTAGGGACAATAGATATAATACGAATCCGATGCGGCTTTCCGTCCTCCCGGGTTTTTCAAGAAAGGATTGATTGACCAATCAAGTTTGAAAAGCCCCCGCAGAGAGGTCTCTGACCGATCACAGGAATCATAGAGAGCATATATAAGAACAAAATAACATAAAATCTCAGTTCCAGATCAGCACTGGAGATGTGAACTGTAACTTTCACGAAACTTCGGCGAACTTTGTTGTTTTGTACACGATCGAAACCCGAAACACTTCCTTTTATTATAATCGACCATCGTGGAAGCAGCAAATCTATCAGTTGGACAACATTTCACATCTACATACAGAAGCTCACAAGGTTCAGCTGTGCTTGTCCACGTGCACAGATGACACTTGGACAACATTTCACGATTTTTGTGTGTGTTCGGCTAACAATCCTCACGCGATTGGACCGAACTGATACCATTACTATGAAGAAATCGCACACTGTTTCCGAAAATTCTATTCGAACAAGCACATGCATAATAATGAAGATATACTGGACATGAATCACGCTTTGAATCACGCGCCAAACGAACACCAACGGCGGCCAATGAGTACTGCTGTGCTGGGCAAGCGCAATACTTACATGCTCAAGATGGGATCACTGAGGCATGCCATTGGTTCGAGTGCTCACACCCATCGTCGGCGTCAAATCTTCCGTTCGGCAACAGACAAATGTAGTGAGAACACGACTTAGCGAGAATCCCAAACGGACACCTATTCGAGCTCTAGCTGCGCCTGTCTTTGCCCAACACTCGGGATCTCGAAGAGTTCCAAGGCACCATCCAGCTACTGCTGTCACTGCTCGAGTATGCATATTTTCATACATTTTTATCAAAAATTATTATATTGCTTCGAAGGCAAGGAATAATGGTTACTGTGACCAAGTTTGGTGTATCTCAATAGAAGAATTAAAGTACCATAATAAATAGAAATACGCAGCCTGACATTTTCGTCCCCCGCGAAATTCAAAATCGTCAACTCAACATTAAATTCCTCTTGAATAAATTCTAATGTTGACCCCAACGTAATGATAATTTGTCACAAAATTGAATTAAAAGTAGCTATAATATTCCAAGACACTCATTTTATTACAAACTATTCTAGTTACAAATATTTATTAGATCATTAAAATATCTAAGAGTATGTTTGAATATTTGTAACAAAATTATTTCAAAACTTCATAAAATAAATTTAGAAATGCATAAACTAATAATCCTGGTAAATTAATATGTGACCGAAGTCAAGCAAAATTCGATCATTTCTGGATGTGTTTATAGTTGACGCGCTGTATGAAGGTAAGTTCCAGGCCTCACTTTGAAAAGATCTTACTTCGTTCTTAAATACCAAGAAATCCTCATAGCTAGTTTGATGACTTAGCTGTCCTGCTTTCCCACCGTGTGACGGAGTGATCGGTCTCCTCAGAACGGGCGGTTGTGGCCGCCGAGGCTTCGGAGCCAGCCGGACCGTCTAAACCTGCTTCCTCCTGGCTCAGATTAGGTCTCCGGGCAAGGGAGGAAGTAATATCCACCTTTGTCCGTTCTCCAGAGGGGAACTGCGTTAGCATCACTTCCCTCTAGAGACACCATGTCGCCGTGTTGTCTCTGTGTCGTCATGTCCTGTTCGTCAGTTCATACATCCATTCCATCAATTCACATTTATGCTCACTTTCATACCCATCGCTTTCACCAGCGCTCCTTATTCACTCATCTTCCGGGCATCCTTCCACCTTTTTCCCTCGCAGGGTAGCCTCTACGTATGTCGCAGTCGCCGTCCATTTTCCCTTGTTTTGCAGCATCTTTGCCACGATGTTTTCTGGCGTGATGCTGCCTATTTTTGTCTCAAGTCGTTGTCTCTCTGTATTCCAATGACTACACTTGAAGAATGTGTGCATTGCGTTGTCTCGTTCGTGTCCGCAGTATTTACAGTCAGGGCTGTTTACTCGTCCTCGGTCGTGTAGGGATTTCCTGAAGTACTTGTGGTTGGTTAGAATCTGGATCAGGAAGAAATTCACTTCCCCAAAATCTCTTTCCATCCACGGCCTTAGGTCGTCGATAAGCCGTCTCGTCCATGCGCCGGCCAAGCCCGTCCTTCATCGTTCGTTCCAGTCCGTCATCGTCTTGTCCCTTTCCTCTGCCGCGGCCTCTGTCCTCGTTACCTCTGCGTTCCGTTTGTATACTCGCTTCCCTTTTCTGGCAAGAAGGTCAATTGGGATCACGCCCGCCACCACGAGGGCGGTCTCGTCCGAGACCGTTCTGTAGGCCTAAGCGGTCCTCAATGCCCCCAGTTTTTGCACGTCTTTCAGTCGTTTGCTGTATTTCTTAACCTCCAGCGCGTCGGCCCATACCTCCGCCCCGTACTGTATGATCGAGTGAGTCGTAGACATTAGTAGTCGTCTCTTCCATTGTCTTGGTCCAAATGTATTTGTCATCAGGCGGCTGAGAGCGGAAGTATGGGGGAACTTCAAACATTTGGAGTGCAATCCGTATGTCTCTCCACGTAGCAGTGTTGAAGGCGTTTCGAACGCCCAGTGTCGCAAGAAGCACTAGGGGTCTCGTTCCGTAGCAAATGCGCCTCGTCCGCAGATAGGCGTTTTTTACTCCGCGTATTGCCCCTATTGTCCAGCGACCCTTTTGGAATCCGTGCTGGTTGGTCTGCCAGTCCTCCGTTTTTCGTAACCGCGTCCGTTAGTCTCGGTTTTAGCAGCACTTCGTACAGTTTGCCCGCTGTGTCTAGTAGACTCAAGGGCCTGTAGGAAGACAGGCTATTTGGTTCTCCTTTTGCTTTATGCAGGAGAACCAGTCTGGCCGTTTTCAATCTTGTGGGAAAGATGCCCGCTCGCAGGACCGCGTTATACATGTCCAGAAGAAGTTCTGGACGTGCCCCCGCGATCCGTCGGAGGATCTCTCCCGGTATACAGTCTGGACCCGGTACCTTACGAGGCTTGAGCGTGGACACGGTTCTGTTCAGCTCCGAATCGGAAAACTCCGGCTCTGTCGTCTCCCGTTGTTCCGTAGTGTCGTCCGTCACTGGTTGGTTCAGAAACAGTCCGTCTACTATTATGTTCATAGTGACCCTGTCTTTTATTTCTGAGGGGCCCAGAGTCCCTAGTTTCTTCGTCACTATCTTGTAACCAAGTCCCCAGGGGTCCCACTCCACCTCTTCGCATAACTGTCTTGCGCATCGTATTGAGTCCGTCAGGGCCTTTCGTGCCCTCTTATATTCCGACGCTTATCTATCAGCGTCGGGTCTTCCCTTCTGTCGTGCGCGATATACCCTCCGTCGGCATGCGATGCATTTTTTACGGAGAAGGTTTATCTCGTCCGTCCACCAGTACATTGCCCTTTTGTGTGTCCAGTTCTGCCGGGATGGCTTGGTCGGGTGCCGTCACCTCCCGTAGCAGTTCTCTGAAGAGCTCTTTGTCCTGTTTCCGTATGTTCCAGTATTTTGAAATCCTGTCTCTGGTCTGTCCGTTTCGTTGTGTCGCTGCCTGATCCGTCACCTCGAAGACAATGTGCTGGTGGTCGCTGGCTGTGTAGTCCTCGATCACCCGCCATCCTCTTATCCGCGACGAGATCCTGCTTGAGGTCATTGTCACATCGGGTATTGAGTACCCGAATCCCGGTCGTCTGTATGTCCATGTCGTCCCGCGGTTGGCAACTTCCAGGTGGAGCCTTGCAGCCATCTCCAGAAGCAGCCTCCCTCGTTTGTCTGTCGTTGTCATGCCCCACTCAATCGCCCTGGAATTCAGATTCCCCGCCACGACGAAATCGCCTGAGTGGTCTCTGAGTGCGTCCTCCAGGTTATCGATTTTTGCTTCAAATGCTAACATCGTGCATTTTGGAGTCGAATATACGCTAACGTAGGTGACGGTGTCAACTCTCACCCACACGTAATCATCCCCCCCCCCCCTGCGGATGCCTGTATTTTCCTAGACGATTTTCCTTCACCCATGTGGACAATGTACCAGAAGCGCTCGAAAACCAGCCGTCTTGCCTTCGTAAGTCCCACAGCTGTTCGCTCAGTATAAATATGTCCGCGTCTTGTTCTTTCGCTGTTTGTAAAACCAGCAGCTGTCGGCCTCACACCTGCGTAAGTTTCCCTGTAGGATTTCCGTCATTTATTCCGAATCTGCTTTCGGCGCTCCTCCAACGCGGCCCGGTAAACCGTGCAGACTCCCGTTCCCGGGACGTGTGCACTATCCTCCGCCCGCGCCTCGGAGCACAGGAAACATTTCAGCTTTGTGGTCTTGCAGGCTCTCCCGATATGGCCGATTTCGCCGCATTTCCAACAGCACTGTACTCTGTCCGGTCCGGTACAGCCTGCTCGTCTGGGACCGTAGTTGAGACACCTGAAGCATATCGTCGCTGTCAGTCTGTCTCTGATTCGGCAGTTGACCCAGCCGATTTTGATTCTGCCCTTTTTCGAGCAGCCTCTGGGCTGTCTCCTTGTCAACTTCACACACCACCATGCAGATGTCGTTCCTGTTAGTTCCAAAGATGTGTACTATGAGGTCCACCTCTTGTCCCGTCTCTATTTTCAGAGCGTCCTCAACGTCCTCTGCGTTCGTGACACAGTCCAGGCCCAGAATCTCTAATTTCTGTCTGTGCGTTAGCTCCTGTACCGTCCCGTCTCCTCCAAGAGTGAGCCGTAGCTTCTCTTGGGACTTTTGTTTCTCCTCCGTAGCGCTGCGGAAGCACATGAGGAATCCTACGTCTCTTGTCTTTCGGTAACCTGAGATGCTTACTTTTGAGCTCTCAGGGTCAATGTCCTTTTTCAGCCGGCGCAGTGTGTCCGCTCATGTCTTCCCGTCCGCGCGGGGGGGGGGGGCCAAGACAATGCTGGTCCCCCCTCTTTGGTCAGAAGCAGTCTTCCTAGGTCGTGTCTTTTTAGCCTCTTTTAGTGGCGCAGGAGTCGTCACCATCGGTTTCTCTACCGCAACGTCCGTTGTCCGTCTGATTAGTGTCCCTGGCTCTGTTTTATTCGTCTGTGGTGCCACCCCCGTTTTTGTCTTACGTTTCGAGGTAAGCCTGGTCCAGCCCTACCCGGCCGTCACCCTTGCATAGGTTGCTGCCTGCTCGGGGCTGGTTCCGGTGGATTCCCTCTTCCGTGGATTTCCGTTGCTTCTTTTATAGCACTCATACCGTTCAGTATATCTGTACTTATGTTTCTTTGGATCTTTGTTCGAGCCTCCATCACTGCGAGGGCCACGACAATTTTCTGGAGCTGTTCCCGGAGAAGATGAAGGCCTCTAGTCTTCTGTCCATTGTCCATCGTCTTGTACTGTTCTGACATGTCCTCGTCTAGGGTGATCGTCAGCGTCTTTGATGTGCTGGGTCGCACGTTGGACTTCTGAGAGTCCGCGATGTTCCGCGCAGGTGGCACTGAGGAGTCTGCATTCTTCTTATTTGCTTTATCCATCTTTTCCTGCTTTTTGATTGTGTGTGAAAGTGTCGTATGGTGGTCAGTATTCATTTTGATTGGCGAGGCTAGTGACCTGTCCTGAACCTCCCAATGCCGAAGCGCTCCGACAGTCCGGTGGCCTCGGAATACAATAGCAACTGTCTACAGCCACTATCATAAACGTTCCCAGCCCCC
>WSXT02003290.1:0-15008 GCA_011762715.2 Neuroterus valhalla
CAATTAAGTAAAATATGGCAATAATGAAAGGAGACGATACGGAGCACACGTCAAGTACCGATCAGGGCCGCAACATTCTCGTTGGTTTATTTATAATTAATAATGGTATTCCTGGTTGGTTACATTCTATCTCAATCTGTTCACTCATTTTAAGTGTTGCCGCGACGAAACTTGGTCTAGTTGGTGTTCTAGGTACTTCAAAATATTTAGAAAGGAGCCAGAATTTGTCTAACTTACGGGCGAATTTGAATGATGAGTCAATAATATTTCCTGATTCATGGTCAACTGGTAATAAATAAGCTTTCATCTTTGGCTTTCCTATATAATCTTTGATTTCGGTATTTACGCCGTCAAACTTGCGCCTTTTTTTAGGAGGCGGCTTATATACTACGTCGAGGTCGATGGTCGCTTCGACCGAATCATTACTGGGAAAATTATCAGTCAAATTTTCGTCATCATCCGGATTATCGGCATTCTTACCAAAATTGGGAAAATATTCATCCATCAATCTGCGAATGTCGTTGCTCAACAATTCTCTTGCGTCATCATTATTACCAAAATCATTTTGATATATTATGCCCACTGTATCTTGCAAAGTATCTTTGCCACTACTCGTTTCTGTGAAACGATCAAAATTATCAAATGCTACTGCAGTAAAAAATTCACGCGATAACTCAATATCATCTAGGCAAAGAATAGATCTTTCAGTTGAAACATGTGGCCTCAGTTTCCAATTCCTCCACGATATGGTAGCTACTGCAGGGGCCGAACTTATTTAGAACATCAACGACTTGCCGGCTGCTCGTCATACTTTTCATTGCTACGCCTAAACATAGATGTTTCGAAGTTTTGATCTTTCCGTGAGTTGCATTATGAATTAAATCGTAGCACACTGATTTAACTTTTTTTTGAAAATTTTCGCTTTTGACAGATCGAGGATCATTACCACAAATAATGCCTTGGAATAATCGATGTAAACCAGACGGAATATCTGTACATTCACCATTAATAACATCAGAAGCCCTCAGATTTGCTGGAAGTGGATTTCTTTTGATGGAATAAATTAGTTTTCTAATTTCCAAACTGATTTCTGATAAACGTTTACATTTCACTAATTCTGCTATTTTTTCATTCGGTACTTCTATCCTATCTGCACTCGCGACAACTTTCATTCTTTCTTTAGTGGTAAATATTTGTATTTCTGGACTAAAATGTGCAAGTAATTTACTTTGCAATTTGTAGGCGGCAATAATTGAGTCATAAGCTCAAAAAGCAGCGTTGAACTCTCTTTCGAGCAGTGCCCGATCGCCATTAACTAGGTATTGTAATAAATGAACTCCTCTATTTTTAATAACAATTTCCGAAACCATTAAATAAATTGCATCATAAGTTCGATTGTAAATCTCTCTAGAAATATGCCATGGGACACGTAAAGTTATCGACGGCGCAAGAGTATAGTGTTTATGATATTTTGTTCTGCACGGAATGTGAAAATATATCGGATCGTCATTATTAGGATCGCTCAGATAATCTAACATAAGCTGATCGTTTGCTTTAGTAGCATTATCCTCAATTCTATCTTCAAGCTGATATTTCGTAGAAACACTAATCTCAACTTCTTTACCACGGAATTGCTTTCGCGATACACCGCAAAATATGCATTTGTGTTCCACAAATTTTACCATCATTGCCAATGACGACATCACTTTCCGGCTCATCATCAACTTCATCTCGACTGAAATATAAATTGAAAAATGTAATAAACATGCCCACATAATTCTTACAGACTACGTACTAAATAAATAGTAATTGCGTGAATTTCACAATGTTGTGCAGTAATAAATTTGTTTTTTTGAAGATTTGAAATGAGATTTTCGTTCAATTTATTATAATATAATTAAATTGCAAAAGATTGAAAATACTTTGAATTGAATACTTTACTAAAAGGAATTTTTTTAAATTTATTATATAGAATAAATATAAGAATAGAAAGGAATATGTTTTCAATAAATCACGATGTTTGAACATTTTTCCATTTATAGTAGCGCTGTCTGGACTTTCCAGTTTTGAACTCAACCTAATTGAATCAAACTACATGACATCAATTGAACATGAAAAAGATTGAGGTAATAAAGAACTGTGCACGCTCTATTTAATGAAAAATATATAAAGAGTAATTTATGAAATAATAGAAATTATTCCAAAAATTTCCTGTTCATTTCTATAGCAAATGCTAAACTCCTCATAAAAATATTGGGTTCAATAAAATTTGTAGTATTTATTTCAGATCATTTCTGTACATCAAACTAAAAATATTGGTGAACATATTCGGGATCAACAATAATAAAAATTTTCGAGACCGATATTTTCATAGGCAGTGTAGGATTTGATGAAAAAACAAGCGGTGAATATTCGTACATAATTTCTATTGTCTAGTAGATTATTCTTCATGTTCAAATAGTGTCATGTAGAATAATTTAATTATGTATTACGTAGAGTTTAAATGTGAAGAGTCTAGACGTTCCCCTTACCCAAACGATAATGTAGTTCACATATTGTCACGTTATTTATGAAAATTGAGTGACTTTAATATGATTATAGAAATAGGCACATGAAATATATATTGCTTTCGTTCATATACCGCATGCTTGATAAAACATTTATACAAATTTAAACTAACCTTTACATGGTTCATCATCTGCTTCTACTTCGACATCCATCGCAGATTGACGATCCCTGGAATATCCCTGGAATATTAATTTTTGGCTAACCGTTCTGTAACTGCAGGACTGACAGATTCTGCGTCTGCAGCATTAGAATCATCTGGTATGACAGTATCATGATCAACGGCTCTATAAAATGAAAAGATAAAGTATTGAATTTATCATATTCACGTTCATTTAATTACGAATTACATGCAGCTTTTCTCCAATTTTCTATCCAAACGTGCCATATTTTAATCTTAAAACTTTCCTAACGTGTAGTGCTCTACGGCATTTCTCAAAAGAATCGTCTGTAAACTTCAAAATTTCGGCTCTTATATCATTTTTGTCCTCGCAGTCCGTTTGTAGAAAACAATCCGATGAATCACCCGAAACCATGTTGATAGAAACAAATTCTACATTCAAGGTCATCTTCCACAACTAGTCACTTACTGACTGCGACAGAGTACACGCATAAACACATTCCATAACAATTCAAGAGATTTTGAACATTTCAAGGGCTTATTGAGGACTTTAATGAATTTGTAGTAAACTCTAATGAGTAATGGAATGGAATTGAATTCGAATGGATTTCAAGAGATATCCGTGCGAAAGATTTGAAAAGATTCAAACAGTTCTTAAGGAATTGGACATAATATATAAAATTTAGAGATGTTGAACGGATTTCGAAAGTTCGATGGATTCTGAAAATTCTAGCGAGTTTCAAATAGTATATCTTATGATGATAGATCATCATTCAAGTTTTTGATGTTCCCAGATATTCAAAAAAAAATTGATCAAAATCGGTTGATAATTGGCGTTGTAAATGAATTTACACAAAAAAAAAACTTAAAAGCCCGTTCCGTTTGGCACTGGCGGCTTGAACCGGCAGAAAACGAGTAAGCAGTATAAAACCGCAAGCGCGATACAAAATAATTGTACTTCAGCGAGTTTTCATCGTTTCCTTATGATTTTCCTTCTAATTTTGTGTAGCAGAAACAGATATTTTGGATAAAGCAATAAAAAATGATCATGGATCGAGCCGAACGCGAAAACTTTTTATGTCACATAAAGGTCGATTTTCTTTAATTTTCTTCGGAGGTTTTCCGACCTGAAAAACTCCTGGCGTTTTCACACAACTCTTAATTGAGACCCTAAAAATGTAGTGAAAAAAGTTTCACGCGTGCACCACATGAAGTTTTTCAAATGAATTTTCCGGCACTTTCGATCGCTTCTGGCGAGGGTTTTACGACCTGCAAAACTTCTGGCGCTATGTCACCGCTCTTATTTGAGGTGCAAGCCCCACTTTCGAAAAGATTTCACTCGTGTACCAAATCAGGTTTTTCAACCCATTTTTTCGTCCGGGAAAACCTGCTGGCATTTCCATATCCGACCTGTGCGGAATGCCAGAAATGGCGTTTGGTGATGTACTAACATCGGGCCCCCGGATTACATGCTCAAACCTCGTGTACCTTATTGATGCTGTTTTATGTAGCTAGCTCTCCGACTATTTATTTTTACGTATTTTGAGCCCCCGAATCCGAATCCACAACTCAATTTTTCGAAAAATGCGTAGAAAATTGTTTAAATTCAATTTGTTTAAACAAATTATGAAAAAGTGTTTTTTTTCTGTCAGGACAATTTTTTCAGAAAATATGGCTTATTTTAAGAAGAAAATGTCTAGTAACTTTTTTGTAAAATCCATATTCCAAAAGTTATGAATTTTTAAAGGTCGAAAATTTGACGCTTTTTACTAACTTTCACTGTTGATAATTTTTGATCTACCGAACATTAATGAAAATTTCAAAAACGTATGTATTCTCAATTGCGATCAACAAAAAATGTAAAAATAAATATACATAATCTACTGTAAAATGTACTTATGTAAATAAATATTTTACATAATTTGTATAATCTCCGGCAAGATTCACAATACCTTGAGATACGATGGAAAACTTAACCCTAAAAAATAACGAAATAGTAAGGTTCACCGAAGCGCGTGCAGCGAGGCACGCAGTAAAAAAGCCCTATTGTTGATCGCAAACTATATCAATTTGTAGAGTAATTTTTAGAGAATACATACGTTTTTGAAATATTCACGAATGTTTGGTAGACCAAAAATTATCAACAGTGAAACTTAGCAAAAAACGTCAAATTTTCGACCTTTAAAAATTCCTAACTTTAGAAATATGCATTTTACAAAAAAAGGTTACTCGAGACCTTTTCTTCTTAAAATAAGCCATATTTTCTAGAAAAAATAGTCCTGATAGAAAAAAAAACACTTTTTCAATATTTTTATAAACAAATGCAATTTAACAATTTTCTACGCATTTTTCGAAGAATTAAGTTGTGGATTCGGATTTAATAAAGGGTTTTCAGCAGTCTAGAAGGAAATAACATCTAGTGGTCGAAGTTTCAAGAGTTAAGGTTTTCTCACGTGAAATATAATGAAATAGTATATTGGTAACCGAGTGGGGGATATAGGAGATTCCGAGCGAGCATGAAGTCTGCCGCGTTCGCTCCGTTCGCGCGGCAATCAAGCTCGTTGGGAATCGACTTGTTCCTTACGAGGTTAACATACTATTTTCTTTCGCACCCGCCCGAAAAACACGATTTTGTAGGCTTGGTGGGAAACAGCGTAAATTATCGATTCCACAAGCGGTTGATGCACCACCGACTTGTAATTTTCAATTGTTTATTGTCATGTTGTCATATACTCCGGATGACAAGTACAATACATGAGAGTGCAGAATCGACATTTTCTTTGACATTCAAATCGATTTTAACCTCGAACTGACATTTAAATGACACTATTACCGAACTTTACTGTCACTAGTGTGGAAAAGTACACTTTTCCATACGGACTCATCAACGATCGTGGAATCGATCATTTTCGCTGTTTCCCACCAAGCCTCCAAGATCGTGTTTTTCGGGCGGGTGTGAAAGAATACACATTTTTTTCAACCTTTCCCATAATTCGTATACATCTTTCGTTTATGCTGTAACTAACTATAATCGTTTATTGCAATCTTACACTCATAGACTTATCTTGTACATTCTATGACAGAAGAGATAACGTACTCTCCTCATTTCGCCCATCTCCCCAGCCAGTACATTGCCCGTCGGGCAAACCGGACTTGTCGGGCGACCTAGTCTTGTGTTTCTCTTTATTGCGACAAAATATCCTGAATATCGGTCTAGACCAAGGGTCTTAACAATTCACAGGTGCAGCCTAACTCAGGATCACCAAGCGATCCTAGTTTAGAGAATCACGTGATAAACCTGAGCCCTAAAAACCTTTTTTTTCTACCGTAGAAGATGCAACTTTTCTAGGCTTAGAATCTTAGAATCTATATTTGCATATCCCTGTTCTAGACGGATCATAGCAGAGTTCCAGTAGAGAGAGGAATTTTTCCGATGAAATTTGTTTGGCCAGTAGCTGAATGAATTTACCTCAATAAATGTAGGGTATTCTTCCGGAAACGTCATACAAAAACATTGACATGATACTTAGCCTACAGCTTTTCAGAAGAAATCTAAAATTTCCGGAAGTGTATAAAAAAAATTCATGAATTATTGTAAATTTCAAGTATCACATGCTCTCCGGAACGAATTAAAAGGTTTCCGAGAATTTATGAAAAATTTATAGATCATCGGAAATCCTGCCCTGTCAAACTGACTGAAATTGCAACGTAATATAGTTCAAAGCCTCATGATCGAGAAATCCCAATGGGTACCTGTCTAAAAATCAAAAATTCCCAAAATAGGTAGAGATAAACACGAAAAATATGACCACAAGCGAATCTAATGTCCCGTTCGAAACTTGAAGATGAGGTACAGATTTTTCGATAAAGTTTGATTAGCAGTATAACTGACAACACTACAAATACTGGCGGGACCAGTCCACTTAATAAGGGCAACGATTTTGTGCTGTCCTGGTAATAATGGAGGAAATTATGAGGCCCACTTGGCAATGTAAATAATTTTCGAAATTTCAAAGGTGGAAGACATTACAGTCAATAGATACGAGACTGTAGATCAGTCCAATTATTATCAAAGGAAAAGCCAGTCCAGCCACATAAGCCACATAAGGAATTGTAATGGGACTGCCCTGGCAATGTGAAGATTTTTCAAAATAATCAAGGCAGAAGACATTCTGGACTACCAAAGATATTTATTAGTTAAGATAATTGAGGCAAGATATAGATCAGTTCAACCGACAAAAATAAGGCATGTTAGTAGTCCAGACAGTCAAGACAAGACTAGATCAGTCCAACCAACAAATGTAAGATACGACTATGACTATAGATCAGTCTTACCAACAAAGTCAAGACACTTTGCTAGTCCAGCCAGTTAAGACAAGAATATAGGTCAATCCAACCAACAAAGGTAAGAAATATTAGTACAGGGACCACATTTCAGGAGGAAAAAAGTTTGTCAGGGAAATAAACTAGCTGTCAGGGAAAATCGAAATTTATATTGCAATCTTATGAATGAGAAGGTTTTGGTTTTATGTGAAAATCGACTTCCGCGGATTTCTGTAATGTCCACGTTCTGAGACACCCTGAGTCAGAAAAAACGATTTTTACGAAGATGTCTGTCTGCCTGTAGTTTGCACTTTGTAGACTCGATAACTTTCGAAAGAATTATCATATTGGATTCTGATTTGGCACACTTTCTCAAGGTCAAAGAAGAAAAGAGAGGTCGTTAACGAGCTATTTTTGACCATTGTTTCTGTTTTTATCCGTCGAAAACCCACTTGCACCCAATGGCGCGCCTTCCTTGTGAAAGTTTTACGAGTGTCCAGGTTTTATTCTCATTCAGAGCATTCATCTCTTTCTTGATCGCTGCTTGCCATTTCACAGCGTTAGGGCTCGAAACCGCTTCATTGTATGATATAGGCACACTGTCGGCGATGTAAGCGATAGAGTGTCCGTAACGATCAGGCGCATGAAGGAGGTTCCTGTCTCTAAGCTGTCGACCTTCCTGATGTTCAAGCTGTTCATCTGGAGAAACTTGATTTGCTGGGGCACCATGCTCGTCGGCTTACTGGTCGACCTGGACAATACGCTCGGGTTCATTCTGGGCGTTTTGATTCTGCTGATTTCCATGCACTTCTTCGTCTCCTTCGATACCAAAGTGTAGAGTGGGACGGAAAGCACTGACTTCAGCTACTTCTGGTGACTCGCTGCTGTCTTCGATGAAGTCTGCATCGCTGCTGATGTAAATTTGATGCGTCTCACCATCCCAAAGCCTATAATTAGATGACTCACCATCATATTCGACCAGAGTCAATTTCTTGCTTTTTGGAAAAAAATTTTTACGTTTCTTCTTGGGAATGTTCTCGAACGCATCTGAACTGAACACTCGCATGTGCTTGATTTTTGGTTCGCGATTAAACCATTTTTCGAAAGGAGATTTTTCTTCATTTGCCTGCAAAATCACTCTGTTTAACACGTAGCAAGCAGTGTTAATAGTTTCTGGCCACATTTCGGTATTAATATTTTTATTCCAAAGAATCGATCTCGCGCACTCTGTGGGAACTTTCACTTCAAACAACATACTCAACAATTTTCCGTGACGTACACCACGTGATGTCAGCTGACCATTAAAGTCACGAATTTCACACGTCTTTTCGTACGAGTGATAAGAAAACTTTTTATCGTTAACAGTCCCGACCTGGTAAACTTTCCCATTGAGTTTTTCTGAAATCAAAATTGTTCCTATACCAGCCGCGGGCAATACTTTATCGTAGGCAATTTTAACAAAATGATCTTCTTTGAGGAGTTCAAGGGTGGTAAAATAATGCCTCTTGGAAGTCATATGCATGCTAGCCCTAGAATCGGCGAGCCATGTGTTCTCATCATCTTCAGTGGTGTTGGAATAGAACGCCGCGATATCAAAAATATATGCTGACTCTACGCGAAGCACATTGACTCTTTTTTCATCTTTAGCTACATTCACAGGAGAACTCGAAAGTGAGGACGTGTTGCTATGAGTTTTCTGCGGTGCAACAGGAAGAGCAGATAGTGCAGGCTTAGTAGTCTTTCGCAGTCCGCTATTTCTCTCCTCCACGTGGAGAGCGGCTGCAGCAGGAGCATGCGACGTTGCTAGCTGCGGTGAAAGGTGGGCGGTATCTTCCTCCCTCTTCTTTGTGCTCGCTAGGCCTACCGTGACGTCACAGATATACGACGCTGATGAAGGCCCTCCACCTCTCGCACTCTCGTTCTTGTTCGGGCATTCTCGGGCCCAATGCTCCCTCTCCTTACATGTAGCACATTTTGTACGTTTCTTGAGATTCTCGATTTCCTCTTTGCATTCATCTTTTTCTTCTCGTTGGCACCCTTTGACTCAGCCGTTATTCCTCCATTTTGGATTTTGAGTGCTTGAATTTGGAGAGCAAGCAAAGACTCACTTTTTTCTGACTCACATAGACGTTTGTTTTCACGAATGAGTCTCGAAACAAGGGCATCCTTTTTTCGCTCTGCTGAGGGAGTGCTTTCCCAGGCCATGCGAAAAGTGGAAAATTTAGAAGGCAAGTTGCCTAATAGCTTTGACTCCACTGCTGATTCAAAGAGATTCTCACCTGCATCTTTTAACTTTTTACAAATGCACTTAAACTGATTGATTTGCAGAGCGATCGATTCACCGTTTTTTCATTGAAAAGCATAAAACTTCCCACGCACTTTGTTTAGCATCTGCACTACAGTCACCATATAAACTTTTCAGCTTGTCCCAAATTTCTTTTGGGGTCAGGCAGTTAATAAAAATTGGATGTAGATTTTTGTCCACTGAAGTAAGAAGGATCACCGCAGCTTGTGATCTTGCCTTCTTCCATATATTCCAATCACTTACCTTCGTAGCTTTATCTGGCTCGGCTGCTGACCCATCGATATGCCCAATCAAATCCTTGTATTCTAAAATAAACGTCACTCCGGACTTCCAGAGGCTATAATTTTTTCCATCCAGCTTTGTTAAATCAAGCACTTCTCTGTCCGCCATTATGCACTTTCAGACACGCGCGACGTGACACTATGCACAACTTACGCGTAGAGCCTGGCTTGACTCTTTCTCAATCGCGAAATATACGTGTTTGCGCGGTGGGAACGTTCTGAGGCCCATAACCTGTTGAACATTTCAGCTAGTATAATAAACAGAGATTTCAGCTCACACACAAGTTTATATATTTCTTGATGAAAACAAGTGAGTTACACAAAGACACACATAATTAGCTTCAAGCGACGCAGTCTACGCTCACTATGTCTGCTCTAATACGAATATACGCTTGCAGCAACAGTGCGAGCGAGAACAGAGAACGAGCACAGACTAATATATAGCTGACCGTACAAAATACATATTTCAAATGATCATAGAGTGAAAACTAAACAGAATTATTTTCCAATAGGAGTTATATTTTTTGTTTTGATCGTTATAACAATTTTCAAACAGTGAAAATTGCCATTTGCCAGCCAAGTAATGCGAGACATGAATCTCAAGGGCAAGTATTGTAATGAGAATGTGTTCTTCAAGGCTTATAAAGCGTTAAGTAAATAATTTTGAATCTTTTATCAATCAAAAATTATAAAAAATTGAATAATATTCTAAAAAGCAGAGGTTTCTTAGTTTTAGAATATTTGTAACTCTGTATACGCTTGATACTATGAAAAGAACCGAGTACGAAGTGAGAATGTGCCCGCGCGGCGGGCAGATTTTTAAATATTATTTTGGAAGGACTTACTAATGTCAATATTGATATTTTTCCATCATACCTCAATCGAAAATTCGACTCTCGAAAGTCAAGTTTTCTACCCTAGGGAAGAAAGGGACAGATGATTGAAAATGTCGGTTTTCTATATACACTGATTGGTATGATAGAAAATTGTACTCAGGACGCGGGTTGAGGCAACGATTTTATTCGTGTATTATCAGACCTCACTTCGCTCGGGCAGCTAACTTCACACTCGTGAAATCTTTGCCTTTCGACCCTCGTTACGCAATGTACTATCTCGATTCATATTCTTCAAAAATATAACATATTTAATTATTCAAGTTCCCCGCGGGATGTTACTTTGAATATTCCCGAGATAGAATCGAGTTGTGCTGGAACATCTAATAGCTCATCGTTAGGGTTCTTTTTACTTTTATTATTCCTAATTTCCTAGTTTTCTTATAATATATTTGTATTCAGTGTACTAAAGAATGTGATGCCTTGGAAAGTGCATTTTTATGGCTTGCTTCACTTTTT
Organism: Neuroterus valhalla; assembly: GCA_011762715.2. Taxonomy (NCBI): domain Eukaryota; kingdom Metazoa; phylum Arthropoda; class Insecta; order Hymenoptera; family Cynipidae; genus Neuroterus; species Neuroterus valhalla. The sequence continues at coordinate 10,948 of WSXT02003290.1, forward strand.
GCTTGAAACCTTAGTGAAACCTTATTGGCTATTGTATTATTTTTCTGTCTGGGAAATTCATCTAAATGTCAGAGAAATTTCAGGGAAAATAAAGATTCCAATCTTGTGGCCACCCTTAGTCCAGTTAGTTAAGACAATCTTGTCTGCGCTAGCAGAGATGAAGACTTTATGCAAGCAGTCTTCGCATTGCGCCTTTACTTGTTAATGTCTGTGATCTGCATCAATGACGTTTTCGAGCAATGATGTTGTAGGATATTTAATCCGCTGTTGCTGATGTCGTGCATAGCCTTAATACCAGAATATGCTCACAATAGGGACACATGAACCAAGTACCTATTGGACTGAGTGTAACTGTTTTAGTGCTCTGAAGTTTCTTGAGTATGCATATATACATACGTTCCATCGAGAGGTATGCAATTGCAACAGGATCATTAGGGTAAGGATCATAGAGCCTGTTTGCAAAATCCGTCACATGTCTTTCTATGTATTACTCTCTTGTAATTGCAGTTAGTCTGTAACTGGGAGGAACAAAACGCGACATCAGTGATCTTTGCACAGTAGAAATAGTCAGACTATTAGCTTGCCTACAACTAAATTGAAATGTAATTTTCGAAAAATCATCGGATAAGTTTAGACGCATTTTACATGAAAATCTTAGGAGATCCTTTATTTTCACATAACGAATTCTATCATAAGGTTCAGGTACAGGATGACAATATGTGTACAGATCTCTAAACTTATAGTCCGTCAGCCCGATGCCAAAAAGTGTGATGATAGTATAACCCATGGTGATTAATAGACAAGCAAAATCAGTGCTTCCCCATGGAACTTGTGTGCATAAAATCAATTTTTTTTCGCAAAAAATCAATATCCTTTGTAAAACGATAGTATAACGTTACCGAGCATACCTTGCAATATTCTAAAAAAATTAACCATGAAAAAACGATCGGCATACGTGGAGCGTGGAACAACAATAAGATATTTTGTATTATTTTGTAAGCTCTTAGCCGACCTTCACGATTGCCCAAGACCCGCGCTCTATGTATGCCGATTGTCTTTTCATGTATTACTTTGTTAGAATATTGATAGGTGTGATCGGCATACGTTATACTATCGTATTATAAAGGATATTGATCTTTTTCACACAAGATCCATGGAGACCTATTGATTTTGTTTGTCTGATTATCACCATGTGCACAAATGCTGAATACCTCATGGTCATACGTTATAATGTCATCACACTTTCTGGCAGCGGGACGACGGACTATTATCACGTTTTATTTCACTCATGGTTCTGAATTCATATACTGAAAAGCTTCCTCCATTGCTAAAATCAGGCTCATCAATTATGGTTGAATAACGGAAACTCTGCGAAAAATTCTTTGGTTTTGTGCCGAATAAATGATAAGGCCTATTTACGAATCGTAAACCGTCCAATAAAATATGCGTTATAAAGCCATTAGTTCATGATGCCTTACACCACCTCATCAAATTCAAAGAAAATCTGGTCGCTGAGTGTCGAGTTAAAAGTTTTCAAAGTTGAGTAAAAATACATGAGCTCTTATGGCAGCGCGTGGTTTTTTACTCTTTTCCTCTCCAAAAAATTATTCATAGTGGAAAGAGCGACCTAAGAATCAAGTATAATGTGAAGTGTGACTTCAAAATGTAGTACGCGAAGTTTCAGAATGATTTTGTCGGCAGGAGAAAAGTTACACGGGATTTGATTGGCAAATTTACATAATTCGAACTTGTACTCGAGAATCATGGCAACGTCTTTGAGTGAAAAGGATGAAGTAAGCATGAGAGCAAAACAAACAGTTTAAGCGACGTTGCCAAAAGTTATACGTGTTATTGTCGATATTTCTAAGAACGATATTAAAGAATTTTTTTCTTTTATATCGTTCGCAAATAAGCTTCATGAGTTTAGAACGCAATACCTTTATGAAATAATTGAAAACTCGCTTGGAATTGAAATTGAAATCCATTTAATTTTGATCGCGTGCAGTTGACAGCAGATTTGAAATGCAATGATAAAGGATAGGGTACAGAAATACCACAATGAAAAAACTAAACCTCACTCTAGTACAACCTTAAGTCTGCACTCGGCATAATGTCTTACAAAATCTTCTTACTGATTGCCGAATACATATTCAAGAACAATGCCTCTTCTCTTCTATCTCCTGAGAAGGATAATTAGAATTACCTCGACGAATTACCACGACGTATTCAGTTCTTCGAAAACACACCATTACGCGAGGTTCTAATCGAAGATCACATACATAACAATGTATTCTATTTCGTCCTGTCATGTTAGTTTTAATTCAGCAAGTATTATGCACACGTATTATACAAACATAAACAGTTATGTATTCATCCCAGTTCAACTAATGCGATGTGAACGCATGTATCCATTGTACGATGTATCTATTGCGAAGGTGTCTATATTAAGGATAAAGAACAAATGGAGTAAGCATCTCCTATACAATAAAAACGTAGGAATTTTTGTTGTGGTAGTGTGATTTGAATATTTATCGGACTTTGACAAAAGGCCGAGTTATTCTGATTGGTATCTTTTGTTTTGATTTTCGTACCTCAAGTGGTCGGTACTCCGTAGTACCATTCGATTACATTGCAGTATTGACACTGCCAAGGTTATTCTTGTTGCCGGGATTATTTTGAAAAATCTTCACATTGACAGAGCAGTCCCATTACAATGCCTCAAGTAGCTGGACTGGCTTTTCCTTTGATGATTGGACTAATCTACAGTCTTGTATTCATTGACTGTAATGTCTTCCACCTTTGATATTTTGAAAATTATTTACATAGCCAAAACGGCCCCATTATTACCAGGACAGCGCAAATTTGTTGCCCTTATTGGCTGGATTGGTCTTTTATTGGCTGGATTGGTCTCTTATTGGCTGGGTTGGTCTTGCCAGTATTTCTAGTGTTGTCAGTTATAGTCCTTATCAAACTTTTTCGAAAAATCCGCACCTCATCTCCGAGTTTCGAACGGGACGTTAGATTCGCTTGTGGTCATATTTTTCACGTTCAACTCCGCCTATCTCGGGAACTGTTGCTTTTTAGCCCGTCACCCATTAGGATTTTTTGATCCGGAGGCTTCGAACTATATTATATTGTAATTCCAACCAGTTTGACTGGGGTAGGGTTTTCGGTAAATCATCAAAGCTCTAAATGCCTTCAATTTCTAAAATTTCTTGTAGTTTAATACTGTGGAATTTCCATGAATTTTTGGTAATTTTACCATAAATTTCCGGAAACTGGGTTTTCATTGTTTTTCAAATAAAAAAAAACCCTGCATTCATTACAAGAAATATCGTGTGTACTAGGTGTTGTAAGTAAGCTGTTACAGTTTGAGTAAGGGTTGTAGGAAGAGGGAGCAGGGATTGTAATCACGTTAGAAATAGGATAATAATAATGCGTATATTTTGTGAATAATACATCATTTTTGCGGAATATAAAGGTGAATCTTTCTATTATTCACAAAATATACGTATTTTTATTTTTTCTCTAACCTCAATTACACATAAAGTCATTTCTGACATTATTATGCGAATTATAATAATGATCCATTTTATCTCCAATCATAGTTGATTTTGCCCGTTTTGAATCACGCGCCAAACACCGGCCAACAAAAGCCAATGAGGACCGCTGCGCCGGGCAAGGGCAATACTTACATGCCCAAGTTGGGATCACTGGGGATAGGTATTAGGCAATATTTCGCACCCTTACCTTTTGTTTAATGAAACCGCTTTCTTAGCTGCTACCAGTACCTTACATGACCATAAAGTTCTGAACGTTTCGTGAACGGTGAAAAAAATTTTTTAAAAAAAGAATTTTTTTTTCTGGGATTGTTTAACGGGACCCAAATATGCGTTCTGGGCAAAAAAAAACACCAACTATTTATTTTGGGGGTTGAGAAACCACCCCTATAGTGATTTCGGTTCAGGGAACATCAAACATGATCAGGAAGTGGACAATGTTGATATATATTCGATAGAAGGATGTTTCTCACTGCTAAGACTCATCTTTAGACAAAGTTT
>WSXT02003301.1:0-11108 GCA_011762715.2 Neuroterus valhalla
GAATGATTCGGTAGTGTTCGGATTGGTACGGAATAAATTTCAATTCGAAACTTCCGCCAGGGCACTCTATTACAGGTTCGAGCATGTTGAGCTCGCACAGTAATTCCGTTTTTCTCCTTGAGATTACCCTTTTTGTTTGTATTTTAATACCGCCTTCGGCCATGCCATGCAATGATTTGCTGTGCACGTTTTTCTGCTTTTTTGAGGCATAATAAGCACCACACGAATCACAAGTCCTTCCTGAGAATCAAAGAAAACCGTCACATTGCAGTAGAATTATGGAATATCTGCAGCATAAGAAATATGTCTTAAATGGGTGAAAATTATCACTTATTAGATACACACGACTCACCACCAATTTGATCCTGTACTGAGGGGCAGTAAAAATCATAGGGCACTGGTAAACCCGTTTTCGAAACTGGTTTTAATCCAATAGATTGCCTAAGGAAAAGATCGGGGAAGCTGTTCTTTTCCTCAGTTTCTTCTGGGGTCGGAATCATGAGCAGACCCGTATTTGTCCTGCGCAACGGGAACGGTGGTGGAAGAAAACCATAGCTTATGGGGAAAATATCCTTTAACTTGCTCCTCCAGTTTCCGCAGCAGTCTCTATCAGCACACTTGATGATCTGGAACCGAAAAGATAAGTAGTATACATAAATTTTAATTCATCTGTGTAAATATATGTATAGAAATACAAAATTATTAAAAGAAATAATTTTTTGCACCGGTGAGTTAGGCCATACCTGAAGGAACTACTGACTCTCCTGGACATGCAAATTGTACCATTCAGGCGATACGGCATCTGGTTCTTGAGAAATGCACTCTGGGTGGACATACTCTGCATTTCCTGGATAGGTATCTATAACGATGTTCCTCGACACTTCTGCATTCTGCAAGAGTCTCACCAGCAATTGAAAAGTTTGCAATTCAAGGTCGCTGTCAATTGTTACAGCAGAGTCGTTGAGATGAGAGCCACACGATTATAGGCACTTCGACCAGGAGCATTAGTGATCACAAACAATGCGTCAAGGTTATAGGTCCTAAAGTGATCTATAGCATGCGCAATTACTTTCTGGTAGCGTGGATTTTCATCCGGTTCCCCATCCGACATAATTAGAACTACTGGGTTCACTTCATTTTCATAGTCACCTGCAGAATAATAATAAATTACTTCAAATAAAATTTGTCATTTCTGAGTGATATTTTTTTGCAACGTGACTCTTGGAATGTATACCGTACAACAAATCCCTGAAAGATTCCAGACGTACGAGCCTTTCGAAATCGAAAGCATGCGATGCCGCAGTGCTAGAGCAATGCTTGGCGCTGCGAATGACAATGTAGGTGGGGCCTGAATAGGAAACTGTCTTCGTGTTGCCTATCTTGCCATTCTCAATCTTTATTCTTGCATAAACGCTTGGAATGAGCCTATGACCTGCTGCTACTACCCAGTCATAGTCGGGCAACGTAACTCTGTTTTCCAGGTGCATCAACATAGGCGCCTGCTTGTTTGAAGCAGTGAGACCGATAGGCAGTCTGCTTTTGTCATCTTGAGATATGACGACCACCTGATTAGGGCCCAGAATCGATATTAATTATTCCATAGACCTGTATAAATAGATAAAATTTTAGTTGAGAGGGCAGAAAATATTTTAGAGGATTAACTCATTCTGCTGCTTGTACTAAATGGATGCAACAATTACTTTATGGAAGCTGTACGAAATTTGCCGTCACGGTGTTCCTTCCTCGAGTCAGCTTGAGCCCGACACAGCTTTACTGGAACCGTGCTGACGTGCCTTTACTTCCAATCGTAGTAGAGTTTCGAGGAAGAAGACGAAGGTAAGTACCACTCTTTGATATTTGAAAATCTTGCGCTTGCAGCTCAGTGTGTAGGTCATGCAAAGTTTTGCAACTCCGTATTAACTCGGAACGTCGCCGATCTTGAGCAGCTCCACCAAACATTGCGATATCGACAATCGCCTTCAGCAGCTCTGGTTGATCCTCCTCGACTCGGGGTCGCCCTGGCTCTGTTCGTGTCTAAAATAGATGATGAAAATCGCTGATAGAAGGTTCAAAAATCTATTTATTGAACATCAACAGTAGATATTAAAATTGACCAATAGTCAGCAAGTAAATCTTTAGCTTACGTGCATTCAGCGATAATGAAAATCGATGATAGAAGGTTCAAAAATCTATTTATTGAACATAAACAGTAGATATTAAAATTGATCAATAGTCAGCAAGTGAATCTTTAGCTTACGTGCAGTGTCTCTGCTAGATCCGGGTTTTCTATTCTGAGAACTTTCAAGGTTTCTCGTCTCTCATGCCTGTATTTTTTATGGCGCTTTGCTTTGGCTGACTTCGCTGCTAAACTCTTTCTATTTATCTCTAGATCTTTCTTCATTTTGTTAATTCTTTTCTGAATATCAGGCCCACAGAGGCCAGAGTGACGACTCTCAAATGCTGCAATGAGCTGCTTCTCCAATAAATTAATCTTCGATTTGAGGATATCTTGAGAAGGAATGGCGTACTGACGGGTTGCACTGGCACTCATCACAATGCGATCTGCATCGCTATCCTCGTCACTGCTCATCACAATTCGTGCAATCCCCCCACGTTTAGCTTTTGAAGAGGAAAAATTCATACAGCCGTCGTTAGTTTCAAAATGACTGATAAAAATGATTTCTTAAAAATAAACAATTACTATTGTTACCTCTCACAGGACTGTCAACTTGGGTAGGTGTAGGCGTACCAACATTTGAGAAGGTTGTCGCTGATGTTGATGACAATGACGGCGCAGACTCAACGCTGGCTTCATCAACATGAGAAGTGGACGGATTGCTAGAGGTGTGCAAATTATCCCGAAACGGTCTCTGAAAAATGAATTTTGTCAAAAGCCATGATATTACGATAAATAAATATAAATATTAATACACACATCAGGGTTAATCCCAATAAATTCTTAGTCACTATTATCACGTAAATAGCCATGGCCAGTTTCGCGTGCCGTCGGATCGCTTGCCGTCAGGTGACGCGAGACCATGACAGATCCCATGGGAACAGCGAGGCAAATTGATTAATTCCAATCTTATCACTTCTTTTGAAACATAACGATGATAAATATTTCATTGAAAACCCAGTTAATAAAGTACGTAATAATTTCACAATGATTCCGACTTTAAGAGATGTGGATAGCCTGATCAACTATCGACATCTCTGAATTGGATTGCCATCGGAAATAGAACTTAATAAATCAAAAATGACTCGCTGAACTCATATTATTCAATAATCTTATTATCTAGATATTTGAAAAAATCAACTATATAAATGTAAATAATGTTTAAGATTACAGTTTTAATTGCACTTTCAACTTCCGGTAGTAGCTTTAGTAGGTTCAGTATTGAATCCTGTATAACCGTATGTTTTACTCCTAATAGGTTTTTGGGTTAGGTTCCTATAAAATTTAGCATAATTAGTTTAATATATAACGTAATAAATAAATGTAAACATTGAGCAGTTGAAAGAGCGGCTGACTGTCATCGGAGCAAAAAGTAGAATAATCTCATTGGTCCGTGAGACGGTAGAAGGTGAAAAATTCGAACTCGCAACTCTGGACTTGCGGAGTAGGAGCGACGAAACGAGCTGTGGCGCGCGTCCCGGTCCCTTGGGCATAAAGACGCGCGTCCCAGTCTCGGTCGTCACTCGGCCCCCAACCGGCACACTGCAAACACGACGCTCCGCTTCTAAATCGACGACCAGCTCCGACCAATCAGCCACTCTCCAGCTTCTTCAGGACTTTTGGGAATGAATTGGTTTCCAGCGGAACTCTCGTTTCTAATTACTTCGTTCTCAAACATAAGTTCTCTCACATACAAACTGTCCTTTTTAGGACAAAAACCAACACTTGAACGCACTACGATCAAGTACTCCGGTACTTGATCGAAATTCAGTAGATCAGATTGTGATGCCCTTCGGGTGTCATCGTTTTTGATCCTACTGGATTTCTTGGAGGGTCTAGTACCCTCAAACGTTGAACGCCGTCGATCACCCCTGGCTTGACTCCAGTTTGTGATGCCCTTCGGGTGTCATCCTCACTGGGACCAAGCGTAAGAGCTCCTCGGTGGGCATTCCCTCCAACCACTTGGACGCATCACAGTTGAGTATCCTCCGGATACTCGACTCGAAGTCCCCCGCATTAGGAACTAGCTTGTGATGCCCTTCGGGTGTCATTCCTGCCAGCAACTGATACGGGACCTTCTTCACGGACCAGCCGGTACTTGACTCAACCAGAGACCTTCGTCAGCCAAGCCGCATGGGGCTTAACCTTCGCCAGAAGAGGGCCCGCGCCATCGCTCGCCGCCAGGAAGCGGCTCTTCAAGTCTTCCGAGAGATTAGATATCTCTCCGTTCCCGCTCCAGAACCAGAGGAGAACGAACCAGCGGGGTCTGGGACAGGGTCCAGTCCTATCTCGCCCGCCGACGGATTCGTCGCTTGCCCGGTCCTCGAATTTGGGACCCCTCCGACTCGACGGCCGTTGCCGCCACCCTCGGGCGAGCACCCGCTTTATCTCCGGAGTATCCGGCGGAGTTGTAACGCCCGCTACACCCGGGTCCGCCGGACCCTAAGCTACGAGGAGGACGGCCCCCGGTTGGCCTACGGAGGCGTGTACCCCCTCAACTTCGCCTCGTGTGTAAGGGAACCACCCTGACCTCTCCATGGAAAGTCGCAATCCATGGGAATTGTTGCTGCCGGCCAAGGGTACCCGGACCTACATACAACCACCTAGCAGCCAAAAAAACCAGAAGAAGAGCCTGGAAGTTTTGGACACCTGGTTGATGGACCGGCAATGTTTCATTTTCCTTCCTCCTCTCAACTGACCATTCCCGTCAAACCAAACCTCTCTTCGCACACATAACCTCCACTCCAAACCTCTCCTTTCCTGAGCCTCCGCCCCTCACTTCACGAACGTGCAGAATAAAAACATGCATCTGAGACATTAAGTTTTTGAATATGGGACATTCTTTTACAAATCGAACAGAGAATTGACCGACCCATTTTCGGGTCGGTCATCAATAATAATACTAATACTTTATTTACGGGTTCTTTATCGAAAAAGAAAACATACATATTTGAGTATTTTTTTAAAATTATTTTTTTTCATTTGAAAGGTAAAAGAACGAACTTCAATAAAAAAATCATACCAAAAGTATTATCGACAAACTGAAAGTGTTAATAACAATTAAAATTTTTATTGTTCATAACAATTTCAATTTGTCGATAATATTTTCGGGATTATTTTTTAATCAAAGTTCTTTCTTTTACCTTTCAAATAAAAAAAAATGTCTCTAGCTCAAATAGAACAGGAGTAATGCATTTTAAAAAAATAGTCTTACTCCAATTCTCAAATTTCAACCCTTCCTTTTTCTCAAAAAATTGCAAAATAAAAAAAAATCCTCAAATAAGTATCTTCTTTACTTCGATAAAGAACCCCAAAAAAAAGTATTAGCCTAATCAAAAATGGGTCGGTCAACTTTCGTCCAAATCTGTACGATTTGTAAAAGGATGTCCCATATGGGTGAATAAAGTTTGATGTGAAAAAGTTAGCCAATCATGAGAAAATCTACCTAGAATTTTGATATAAAAATTTCGTGGGGAATTAAATCGGATTTTTTTTGCTAAAAATTAGAAGAAAAAAGAAGAAAAGATAAATTAAATTATTCATCAAATGTTAATAATTCCGAAATATATAAATGCCATAAGACGTAGAAAATTTTCGCTGCGTTAAAATTTTAAATCAATCTTCTAAAAATCATCGTATCAAAGAATGATATTTCCGAAGAATCACTTACACACAATGTGCGTTTGATTTCAGGAGAAATTGTTATACGGTAAACCTAAAACCCTAAAAGTGATCGCTGTTATCTGTTTTAACATCGAAAATTTTCAATTTATTTTAATGCAAGCTACTTGGTACCGGGATTTTATTTTGAAATTTGTAATATCAAACCTTACCTGCTGAGTGAAAAAAAAGACGAGATGCATCTTTCTTTTTTTTTTTTTGTAAAAACTCTGTTACTTTTCTCTCTGCATTAGCAGGGAAGGCTCCTTCATCCTGCTTAAAAGCTTTCCATAGTACATTCACATCACTTTGTATTTTAGATTTCGAAAAATCTCCCGAATTACATTTTCGATAGGCCTCGAAAAGTCTATTGTACATCGACATTATTTTTTTTCGCTGCATGAATTAAAAACTACGCACGCGGTTTCAGCCAAATTTTCTTGCCTCGACTCGTTTCAACTAATGTAAGCAAACAAAAAGACATGGGGAAGGGGCGCGCGGGCGCGGAGAGAAGAGCGACTCGACTCAGTTCTGTTTACAGGGATCGAATTTCGGGCTTTGCGCGCTATTTCAAAAAAGGAGTAAGCCACGCGTTTTATAATTTTTTTTGCACCTGAATGTAAAACCACGTAGCTCGGTCTCGAAACCCCCCCTCCCCCATGTGGTACAGCGTGGTCTTTCGTCGCCCCCCCCCCTAAAGGAGCCACTGGGTTTATGGAAGGCCTCTTAGGGACGGAACCCCGGCCGTTGCCAAGATGTAGAGAGTAAAGGTACACGCTTCAGCTTAAAACTGCGTAATTACGAGGCAAGAAGGGGATAAGTTTTATTTATTTTCAACATGGAAAATAACATTATCAAGAACAATACGAACGTGCGAACGAGATTGGAAAAATAAAATTTTTTCCTCAAATGCAAAAAAATCTACTTATTTGGGAAATTTTTTGACTTGAAGTTTTGAATTATCTCAAATTCATTTTTGCCGAAAAAGAAATAACATTTACTTAATACCTACAAATCCTAATAAAATCCAATGGCATTGTTTTTCCAATTTTGACCTCTGGATGATGCAATTTGTAGTCTTCGGTTTGAAAGGTCCAGGAAATAAACACAATCTAATTTTAGTAGAATTTAGGCGACGTTTCGGACTTAATATGATCAGTTTACGACGTACAAGAGGACGATCGGTTCATTCTCTGAATCTTTGGTCAATTTTTAATTCCGGGCTCATTAAAATGTTACATGTTAGTTTATTATTCTATTCAAATTGAGAGGGCCACTGCTTGCAACAATTTTCAATCACTGGATTATTGATTTTTATTCTAAGCTCACTTGAGTCCAATAAAAATTAATAACCATAAGATCATCGTATATCGAAGTAAATATAGCTTTATTCAATATTGTTGGATAGTTGTGCCTTCAATACTACTCTACGGTTAACCGACAAAATTTACAACAATCACGTCACTTTAATAGTTCTTCTCACTATACTTTTAATAAGGCTTGAAAAGAGACCATACCTGGTCCGGAACGTGCCCTAATTCTACTAAAATTAAATTGTCTTTATTTCTTGGACTTTTAAAACTGAAGACTACAAATTGCTATTAAAATCAGTTGCTAACTCTCTGGAATACACGTATGTATATGAAAAACAAAGGGTAGTTTTCGGGTTGCTACAATTTACTCTTAATATGAAAATCCGTAGAGTTTTTTATTTTCCTATAAAAGAGTTCGGTGGTTTGGATGGGTTTATTTAATAATGCCCTTAATCCTAAAGCAGTTATTTTGGACCCAGAAAGAAGATGAATTAAAAGAATGCAGTTCTAATAAATTACATTTATTATTTCAAATTGAGTGTATAACGACGTACTTAATCTACTCAGTCGTGGACCTCTCTGATCTTACAATAAATCAGTCTTGAATTACTTTGGAATTACAAGGGAATTCCCTTGTTCTGCGTAGTACGCGTACAAAATGATCCTGTCATAATCAGAAAATCAATCCTTGTGAGCCGTGTGCATCAGGGCGGACTGATTCGACACCTTTAAATAACCTTTCCGGGGCCTGACCTAGTGTGCCCGGATTACCTCAAAAGAAGGGGTTATGTAACCTAAAACTTCGTACCTAGAAGAACCAAAATAAAAAAAGATACTGGAGCCTGTTGCAGCGTACCCAGATATTTCAGGCGATGCTTGAAGAATGACTAGTTGTCCTGGAGCCTGAGACAGCGTACCCAGGAATGTAGCACAATCAACAAGCAGAGTAATACTTTAAGGGTCTGGAGCCTGATACAGCGTACCCAGATAAAACAAGAAATGAAGCAATCAGTCTCTGGAGCCTGGTGCAGCGTACCCAGATAAAACAAAAATAACACAATCAGTTTCTGGAGCCTGATACAGCGTACCCAGATAAAACAAAAAGAAAACAATCAGTTTCTGGAGCCTGGCACAGCATACCCAGATAAAACAAAAACTCAATAATTTTCTGGAGCCTGATACAGCGTACCCAGAGAATACAAAAGGAAATGCGAACACTTGACCGCAGCCTGATACAGCGTACACGGTAGGGTGAAAAAGGAAAATTAAATTAATATTTACCTGTAGTCCGGATGGACTACTGGTTCAAAAACTGCGGACCCTGAAGCCGTCTGCGAGGTAGCTCACTGCCGCTCGGATGGTTCGTCCGGAGGTAGACTTCGGTTCGCGTCGTCCACCGAGGGTCCCAATAGCGAGTCTTGCATGCCTCCTTATGCCGTCTACGCGCGCGGCTGGTTGCGGGAGAGAGGGTCCTGCGCACCTGGTGTCGCTTGCTCGGACTTCTCCCTACCGTGCCTCGCCTTCCGGGCGGCTACCTTCCTGTAGGACTTTTCCTTGTGTGGTCAGGTAGCCTAGCCTCAGGCGTTGGTTAGAAAGTAAACGTTTCATCTGCCCCCTTTTTGAGGAGAATCCTGCTCAAGGGGGCTTCTCGAAACATTAGTGGTTGTTAATCCTTGAGCCGAGATTTTTGTCGTTGGAGAATCGTACCTTTTTATGGTTCCTACTGGCTCTTCCTCTAAGAATTCTTCGCATAATTAATAATTCAGGATTTTTACCAACTTCAGGGCTAAAAGTATTTTCTCCGTATAGGACTGGTTTAAGGATATGGTTCCTATTAGTTTTTAGGAAAGTTTCCGAGCATCGTTCCACTTGATGCTACATCAGCTTCCCCATCGTTTTGCTCCATTAAAATCATGGTCCTAATGTTCCTAGGATCTCTATTCCTTTCAGGTATTCTCCAGTTCTCTTTTCTAGTCCCCTTTGGTGGAAGCTCATTGTCTCGTTTGAAGTAAAGCTCATTCTTTACATTTTGTGGATGTGGGGTGGCGTTTCCGGGTTTGTTCCGCTAGTTTTCATGACCGCCTTTAAACCCAGGATTGTTTTCTGCACGTTTGGAGTTTATTTTTCCTGACTTATCAAATCTTTAGTACTTCCAGCAAGTTTTCTAGAGTGGTGATATACCTCCCCACGATGGCAGTTCGGACCTCCTCAACGAAGTTTCTTGCAAGTTTTTGTATGATTTCCTGGTTAGATGGAGTTAGAGTAAGCCCCCTTGCCTCTGTGAACATTCTGGTGGCATAAGCTGTCATGGATGTTTCAGTGTTTGGCTGGTAGTATCCAAACTCAAGTCTCGATTTTAGGTCAAATTGGGTGCTTTCCCCCCCAGTACCTCCGCTTCAATATCTCAGAAAAGCTTCGCAAATTGTCACCTTCTTCCTTCACCAGGTCGCACCAATCCCTTGAGGTGCCTCGTAGACAGCTTCCTATGATGAACGCAGTTTGCTCATGAGTAGGTCTCACTGCTGCCCAAAAACCCCGGAGTTCTCCTAGGAACTTCATGGGGGAACTGCCCTCATTATAAATTGGCATTTTTGGCGTGACTTTAGGACCCCCCGTCTCGAAATTTCCTGCTGGACTTAGCGGCCTATCCAGTATCCTGTCCTCCAGTAGTTGCCTATGTGCATCTACCCTCTGGACGTTGTCTCTGTTTCTTCGGACTGCTGGTTGAATTGACTCGGCCATTTTCTGGTCCTGCTTGTCCTTGATATCTCCAATTTTCCCTTCGACAACCAGAAAACGTACCTCGTGAATCTTCCTGAAGAATCTTACTTGGTTCGTAGTTTCGGTCAGCATCCGGTTCTCTGCTTCTCCGATTTCTTCGCAGAATTTGACTTGTGTCATCTCGACCTTCCTTTCACTTCTTTCTAGCCTGAATCGTAACTCAATGTTATCCTTTAATATCCTGTCGTACCCATTTTTTAGTTCTTCAATCATCCTATGCAATTCTCTGAAGGTGTATAGCTTCCCATCTCTACAGATGTTCTTTGGTCGTTGTCTGCCCTAAGCTCCTCCTGTAAGTTCTGAGGTCTGCCTAGAGGAGTGGTCTTTGGAATTGTACCAGTATGACGATATGGGTTAAGTAAGGTATAATCTCCCAACTCAGTTGTGGGTAGGTTATGGCTGATTGCCCTCTGCTCCTTATGATCCAGTGTAGGATAGTGTGTCGTGTTGAGAACGCTCTCGATCATGTCTTCATTATCGTCCATGGTATCACCCTCAAGTGGGCTTAAGGGAGTGTTGCGGTTGTGACGTCTATTAGGACGACCGCGTGTACGAGGCATGATTAATCTATATTTCAAAAATTTCCAATATCTTCTTTTCTGAGTCCCTGTTCGGGCGCCAATGAAAGAGTTCGGTGGTTTGGATGGGGTTATTTATTAATGTCCTTAATCCTAAAAGTAGTAATTTTGGACCCAGAAAGGAGAAGATGAATTAAAAGAATGCAGTTCTAATAAATTACATTTATTATTTCAAATTGAGTATATAACGACGTACTTAATCTACTCAGTCGTGGACCTCTCTGATCTTACAATAAATCAGTCTTAAATTACTTTGGAATGACTATGGAATTCCCTTGTTCTGCGTAGTACGCGTACAAAATTATCCTTTCATAATCAAAAAATCAATCCTTGTGAGCCGTGTGCATCAGGGCGGACTGATTCGACACCTGTAAATAACCTTTCCGGGGCCTGACCTAATGCACCCGGATTACTTCAAAAGAAGGGGTTATGTAACCTAAACCCTCGTACCTAAAAGAACCAAAATAAAAAAAAGATACTGGAGCCTGTTGCAGCGTACCCAGATATTTCAGGTGATGCTCACAGAATGACTAGTTGTCCTGGAGCCTGAGACAGCGTACCCAGGAATGTAGCACAATCAACAAGCAGAGTAATACTTTA
>WSXT02003312.1:0-15007 GCA_011762715.2 Neuroterus valhalla
TCCCTCCCTTGTTTTTTTTGTCCCAACTTTCTTCATGTCCTAACTCTCTTCTTCTCTTCTTTGTCCTTTTTCTTCTCTTCGTCTTTCCTTCCCTCCTTATATCTTTGTCTTTTCCCCTTCTTCTCTTCTCTTCTTCATTCATTTTCTACTCCTTTCCTTTCTTTTCTCCTCAACTCTCTCTGTCCTTCTTTTTTATTTACTACTTGTCTCCTTCTCTTTATTTCTTTTTTCTCTTGTTATCCTGTTCTACTTTCTCTTCTCTTTTTTTCTTTTTCCCTGTTTCTCTTCTATGCTCGTCTAGTTTTCTCTTAAGCCTTTTTTCTCTTCATATCCTGACTGTCTTCTTTTCTCCCTCTCCTTTTTGCTTTCCTTTTTTTTTGATCACTTTTCTTTCTCTCACTTTTTTCTTCTTCTCTTTCCCCCTTAAAACTATTCTTTTCTTCCCCTCATCTTTATTGACTCTCTGCTCCTCTTCTTCTTTTATTCTCCCTTTTCCCTCTTCTCTCAGCTCTCTTCCCCTATTGATTATTTTCTTCTCTCCTCCCCGTAGAATTCTTCCTCCATCTGTCGCTTAATCTCGACTACTTGTCATCTTTTCTTTACTTTATGCCTCTTTCCCTTTATGACATTCTCATATCCCCACCTTCTCTTTTCTTTCTTTTCGTCTATTTTCTCCTTTTCTTTCCTCCTTCTCACAATTCTCATCTTTCATCAACGTAGGTAGATTTTTAACAAGAAATGTAACAAAAGATACATAAATCAAAATCGTTTTGGTTTTAAATAATAAACTGTTGGATATAATTGAAAAATTTGAATTTTCAAGTGAATAGTAGAATCTTTCCAATATAAACAAATTTGAATTTTCGATTTTTTGAGACAACTCGAAAAGTTGTAAATATCATCCTGGAGGGCTTCCGAAAAGAAACAGTTTTTTCTTCAAACTTTTTTCCATACCTTGCGCTGTTTAGCTGAAAATTCTCATTTTCGTTTATATTTTTGAATTTTGAAAATGCCAAAACTCTGACAATTTTGTTTTCATCAAAAAAATCATGAGGATAAATTGTTCCACTCTTCACGTACTACAAGAAACCGTCCTTACAATTTTTTATTCTTGAAAAGAAAGTAAAAAAAAAAGTCTGATTTTCCATCCAAAATAGCTGGTTAACGAACTTGACGTGTCTTTTTGTTCCTCATCCGATTAGTCTTCCAAAAGTTATGGAGTGTAAAGACGACGAAGACGACATCGGACAGACAGACACCAACGTAAAAACTACTTTTTTGGAATCAGGAGGTCTCAAAACGTGGAGATTTCATAAATTCTGCGAAAGTCGATTTTCACATAAAATCAACACCTTCCCTTCATGATAAGAATGTAAAAAATTCAACAACACATGAATAATGATAATAGAAATATATTTCGACACATCTGGATTTGTACGTTGCTATATAATTTATTAGCGTAAAAGTATGAGTATAAACAAAAATTTCAAAAATTTAGAAAATCAATTTTTAAATAATTCAAGAAATAAAAGAAACACTCGAAATGAAAAAGAATCAAATTTTCATCAAGTGATTTTAACTTCTTCACAAAAATTAAAAAACATACAATTAGCAATAATAAAATGTTTACCAACATGTTCAATTAATGAATATGCAATCTGTAATGGAATTACAATACAAAATGTTGTTTATCCATCTATCCTGTTATTTCACAAAAATGAAGGACAAAATACTGATGCAACGTTGCATTTTCAAGATCGAAATATTTTGATTTTTTTGGAGGAATCACCATTGCAAGTAATTTTTTTTTAAAGAAAGAAGTGAACAATTTTTATTGTAGGGTTGAAACTTAACCTACAAAATAGAAGAAAATTTCGAACCATTGGATAACTTTCATTTGTGTTATTGGATCAAAAAGAATAATAACATCTTGCAATGAAGGAAAATCGACTTTTTTGCCGATACTCCGAAACTTCCTTACGACAAAAAAAAAAAAAAAAAAAAAAAAAAATTGAGCAAAGAGAGAAAATGCGTGTCTCATCGATGTCGATAGAGATACTTTCAAAAATTACCACAAGAAAAAAATCTAGAAATCAACATTATGCAATCGGAAAGCTGAAGAATTTTGGAAAGTTTGAATTTGTATACTTTAATAAAATGTAAAACATCTTAATACTTTCGAAATTATTTGAATGAATCATTTTCAGTTCTCACAATGAATAATTTTTGATGAGGATTATTAAAAGGCTTTTATCGACTGTTGCATACTATTTTTCATCAATTCATGGAAATGGAGTTTTACGCCCTCGACATGGAAAATTTGTTAATAATAGCCCACATTACCTTACAACATCTGCCAATTTCAAGTTGGGATAGTTTTTATAGCACGTGAAATGTACGGTAACTGCTGTTTTGTGCTTTAAACAGCACTCATTCCCTCTATTATTTCTTAAATTTTCCGATTTGAGAAGTGTTTTATGCCATTTTCTTTAACGGTAATTATATCGGAAAGACTTTGGCCTTTTTGCAAATAAAATGAATTGCAATAATACATATAGGAATCCAACTGAATATACTGAAACTGCAAGGTTTTACCACATTTCCGAATTCACAGAAAACGACTAAAAAGGTGAAAAATAGGTTACCGTTCCTCACGTCGCACAGTGGTCGAAAATCATAAAAAGTTGGACATAATGAAAAAAAAATTTCTTATTCAACACCTACGTAAAAAACTCGACTTTTTTGGTCTGGAAGCAGTGATCAAAATGAGCGATTTTTCAAACGTTGACGAGAAGCGTTGAATAATAACAGGTTTTACCCAGTATTGGGTAAAAGTGATTGGAACCGTTGAATAATAGAGATTTCATTATTAAATGGTCCTTTTCGACTCCATATTCGAAATAAGCGAACCCAAAAACCCCTTAATAACCATTTTCGAGTAAATGGATGGAAAATTTTAGAAAAATGTCCGCCATTTTGGGTCCGTCATTTTGAATTGTAGATTTTTGACTTCATTTTCGAAATCAGTGACCTCAAAAACCTTATAATACTCATTTTCAAGTAAATGCATGGAAAATTTTAGAAACATTTCCGCCATTTCGGGTGCGTCATTTTGAATTTTGGATTTTTGACTTCATTTTCGAAATCAGTGACCCCAGAAACCTATCGTGGGTACTCGAGAGAAGTGAAATATCGAGATTCTGATTTTTGGCCAGATTTTTGGGATTTTGAACCACTGTGCCTTGTGCAAGGGCCTAACATGTTGGTGGACATATTGGATGCAGAATTTGAGGGAATGAAGGAAAACGTGTAAGGGAACCCTGTGAATGAACACATCATTGCTGCTTTTAAGCATCTCGGAACAAAATTCTTATGCCCTACGATAAAAGTAACATTTATTGTGCTTTTCTCATTTTGAATTTAGGGTACAAAATTGAGAGATTTGATAAAACCCCCTTGGGCAGAGGAATGACAGCTAACTTTGTAAAATTAAAATAGATAATGTACAACACCATATGCATTTTCGAAATAAAGTTTTTTTCCAAATGATTCTTGTATAACGAGACATCAGGCTCTTCGTATCCAGCATTTAGATGGAATTGAAAAGGATTGCTCTGAAAACAAAAAAAAATTAAGATTTTCGTAAATTTTTCTCCTTGTTCGCAATGCACGAATTGGGAAAAGTTTTTTCTTCCGTCATACATTGGTGGAGTCTTTCTGGAATCATATTCATGAGGAAATTATCATTCATTTGATTCACGTCACGAATTTCGATCGAAATTATAAATTCATTTACAAAGGTGCAAAAATATGTCCAAAGCAAAACATGCAGAAACGAGTATAATATTCTCTTGAAAACATCTGGTTGTGACGTAATATTAAATTAATTCAGATATAAATAAATATAGATTTATTTATTTTCCAACTCTGATTGTCGTAGTTATTTATTATTAAACCTGATTTTATGCATAATAAATCCTTATTCTTACTTTATATTATAAATTTGACCTTAAAGGTTGTCTCATATAAATATTTGAACAATATTGAAGAAAATATAAGTAATAAGCTAAATTTGTACACAAATAAGGAGCCAAAGTGAAGATATGAAGTGGAATTATATTTATTTGAAATAGAAAATTAACATTTTCCATTTCCAGAGTTTCATTACACATATTATTTTAAGTAATAATTTTTGTAATAACGAATTCCTATATAGACGAAGAACTGTTGAAATAGATACTGAATTTGCATATTATTTAATCATAACAGGTGATAAGTTATTTCGTATCTGTACGAATAAATTTTTCTTGAAAAATTTCAGCTGTGGAAAACAGTAAAAATACATCAAGTCTTTCTTGAAACATCTAAACAAATATTGATAGACAAGATTTATAAGTACCCGTCTTGCGCTAACTCTTGACGCATTTTAGAATTATGAAATTTTGGGAGTATAAAAATACATGGTCCTCAGGAGTGATACGTTAATTCTACAAGAAACTTCGTAGAATCGCAAGGATGTCTCCCATATTCATTTCGTTACTGATCGCAGCAGTTGCAGTAGTTGCATCAGCGGGTAAGTAGAAATGTATGAAAAATTATAATTTCCCCACAGAACTCGTCATACTTTTGTAACTGTTCACGTCTTCTCTGATCAGTTTTATTTTTATTATTATTATTAATATCATGATTATTGTTATTATCATTAATTCACCATTTCAGTAGAAGAAAAAATTACTTGATTTGAGTCGTTGGGCAGAGAAAAATTTATTAGATTGCCCAAGCAACAGTTCAAGTAAGACCTAAAAATGAAAATAAGACTCAGCAGAATAAGTTCAGCCTATTGGTTGATTGGATGATTCAATGTGTCCCCTGAAGGTTCACATTTTCCTCGAACCTCTCCACTATTCCTTTAAACACCCTACCACTACCTCAGTAGTAAGTAAGGGGGCCCTACAGCTTGAGGTGGGTTCCGAACCATCAAGAATAGCAGCTCCAAGTACTTAGAGTAACCTTTTCCTATAGAGGTACCGGCACCACGACTTTTCGGAGTTGAACACTCCCTTGCTAGGTAAGTGTTCAGCGCGTGGGTCGCCGAAGCTCTTCTAGAGTGCGAGGCGGGGATCGAACCCACAACCAGCCGGCGAGGATCGAAAGCGTATGCCTTAGCCCCCACAATCAACTGACAACATGTCCAGCCTGTTTCTGTTCTCAGAAAGCATGCTTGTCCCTCGATACTTATTCGAGACGGGTCACTGACTGTTCTCTCAAGCAATTACCACATGTGAAGAATTTCACAAGCCTGTAACATTGATCCACTAAAAAAACGTCTTCACGCGCGTCTTTTAGTGTCTAAATCTTTCTTTTCAGGCGTCCCTTTTCTTCTTGCGAACAATCGTTCTTCACACATCCACACTCCAACTATTCCTTTCCTAATCTACCTCCTTGTGCGTTCTTTTATACCTTATTTAGATGCTTGGATTTTTTAATAGTTCTTTAGTGATTTTCTTCACATGCATGAACATTGAGAACTCGCACTTTTTCTTTTCCCCGTCCATTAGCGTTTTACTGTACGTATTTTGCAGAAATAGCATGCCAATCGCGTTCCCTCTACTCGTATCCTTCTCTGGACACGTCCCAGTCTCGCTACCATACAGCATGTTAGACTGGCACATTATTATTCTTAGCAAATCTTAGCCTTATTTCTTACATTTTCGCTCGTTATAATAGATTGTATACTGACAAACATCTATCAACATTCATTCAAACGTCTGCAGATTTCTGCGCCTATCTTTCTGTCAGCAGTTAATAGACTTCCGAGGTATGGAAAATATAAACTTGTTCTATCTTCCTTATATCCAGAGCAATGTTGCATACTGTTACCTCTCCACTTCTCTCAAATACAACGACTTGTGTTGCATTCACTCTAATTTTAACCCCCATATTCTCAATGCTGGTGTCTATTTTTTTCATTATCTACTGCGAATCATCACCTGATTATTGTGTAAAAATCTTGTCACCTACAAACGCAAGTCTTTTCAATTTTACTGCCTTGAGATCAACACGTTCCTCGCCATCGAGGGCCATTCCTAGACTTTTGTCCATGTATATATTAGACATCCTAAAGGACATAATGCATCTTTGCCAAACGTGTTGCTCAAAATACATTCGATTTTTCCCAATTCCATTAGCGAGAAAGTTTCACAACCAATACAGTTATTCCTGTGAGCCACAAATTAGTAGCAGAACATGTATTTGGTCCATCAAATGTTTCAAATAAGTGACGTAAATGCAATTCGTCGGAAAGTAGCAGACACATTAGCCACTGCGATGATCTTCCCAACGATAATTTCAGTTCCCTGATAATCCCACTATTCTTGCCGGTGTTAATAATGACGGTACCATCGGATTCTATTGCAAGGAGATTGTCAGTCTTTATTCTTTTCTTGTCAGAATGCTCTTGCAAATACGATTGGAAGTCCCAGAAGGTGATACGTGTTAAAACTATCTTGACGCTGGTTCCTGTATTAGAGGAATATGCTCTTTCGTCCTCTTTACTACGTAGACCTTATCATCTTCCTTTCCACTAAACAAAGTATTTTTATCTTTACGCCCATCAGATTAGAGGTTTGTTACCATTGTTGCTCCATTTAAAGCTCTTCTAAGAATAATTTTCATAAGAGACTTTTCTCTTCTCATTTTATCTTGATTCATCACCATCAAATCATTTCCCGCCGTAATGAGCCCTACATCTTGGAAAACCGTGGAAGCTGATGCAGCTATGGCTGTGTTTAACAAGCCCAGTCTCTCCTCCATTTTTGCAGAATTTTGAAGAGGATCTTCGTCTTTTCTTGCACCTCTTTTTGTCCATGTTCACTTCATGAGATTCGTTATAAAAACCCGGTTCGAAGCCCAATTCATCAGGTAGGAGTTTAAATGCAATTGCGCAGGGGTGCCAAGAACATATCCGTGCCCGGGGGTAACCATGCACGGCGCTCTCAACCGCCCCCCCCCCTAACAATTTTAAAATTGAAATTTCGTGAAGAATTGAAACCGCTGGCCTGGGGGGAATCCCCTCATTCCCCCGTCCCTCTCTACGGCACTGCAATTGCGATAATTTTCTAACTCACTTGACGTACCATCCACAGATTAAGGAATTTTTTTCTAAGCCTTTTTGATCGTTAGTAAATATCTGTCGAGCAAATGGAATTTTACAGGATTCGGTGAATTTGGAGTATATGGAGCTAAAAAAAATGTTAACTGCGAATTCATTGAACTAATAAATCGATTGGGTAATACTTTGACGTAGATGGTACCACAAAAAATGTGTAAGCACTCCATACTCTTCTAAAACACTCTAAAATTTAGCTCTATCCACCTTGTTGAAAACTTTTTCTAGATCAACAAAGGCGCAGGAAACACTATTTGTGACCTCCGAAATCTTTCCTGTGATCTGTCTCAAGCTGAATATCTGATCCGCACATCATCTTCACGTTTAAATAAAATAATAATAAGTTTTATACGAGAATACTACTGCTATCTACAAGTTTCTCTTCAAAATCGTTGAATTATACAGATTAAGGTGAATTCTGGAATTTACTGACATTTGGAGAAAAAGGACATTTTGACTCTTCTGTCGATAATTTTTTAAGATATCCTAAGTAAACTTCAACTTAAGTATGTACCTTGAATAAGGAGAATCGTTCTCTCGAATATTTTCTTAGAAAATGTGGAAAACTGTCCTTAAAAGATGAGTTGAGCATGTAAAAAATTTCAAAAAAGTTTGATTGGTTCACAAATTATTCCGATTCCATCATTGTTAACAGTTTTCGACAAGAGGCGATAAAATTACGTTTCTAAATTTTCAGTCTAAATGAGAAGGTATTAGTTTTATAGAGAACTCGACTTTTTAATTTTCACCAAATCTTCACGTTTTGAGACGCCCTAAGTCAGAAAAAAACTATTCTTATAAATGTGTCCGTCTGTATCTTGTCTAAAGTTTTGTATGGACATCAAAACTTTTGATGAAATGATCAGATTGAATTGTACTTTGGCACACTTCTTTAAGGTCTAAAAATGAAGAACAAGTTCGTTGATCAGACACTTTTGACAAACGGTTCTGGTTTGATACGTCTCAGAAGCTCTCTGAGAAACTAAAAATTTAATCCTCTGTTCAAACTGACTACATAAAAAAAGGTATTGGAACGCAAAATTGTAAATTTCGGAAAGATCAATAAATTAACTGCGGACCCTTCTCTTGATTGGGTACATATTTGTTCCAAACCGTGAGGAATATTATCAAAAGCGTAAAGTTCTATTTTCCAGCTTTACGATAAAAAAAAATTGTTGAGCGGAAGGTAAACGCACAAACAAAAATGCCATTTTCTGGACAAGACACGAGGCTTTTTGTGACGCTATGCCTAATTTTATTTTACTTTCCAATCTAAAGTTACAAAACTCAAATGGTACGCATTTTTGCCACAAAAATATAGGTTATACTCAATCCAATTATGACGCTAGTTTCAAAAGTAATAAAATTACAATTGTAGGATAATGATATTCCTCTACAATAGGTAAAAAAATTAGGTTATTGTTTAATTACATTCAATAATCATAATTACTTATAAAAAATTCGTTCACAGATGATTCAAAAGAATGTGGAAAGCATGAAGTGTGGCATGACTGTGGAGCGCGGTGTCAACCTACCTGCCAAAATATTCGAGAATCTTCTACTGTCTGTCCTGAAGTAAGTTGAGAAAAACTGTTTTGAAAACAATTTCATCGGGATAGAAACTCAACCAGGCCGATTCATTTCTCTTGATTAAATAGGTACAAGCATTTTCCCCGAATGTTTGAATGTGTGATTATTATCCCCCATCAGATTTATTGATTTTCAACAAAATAATCACATTTTTAACAGAAGACGTAAATGTTTGATGCATAAGTTTTGTTTTAAATATACAAAGATTAATTTTCAACAGAGCAGTTAAATTTTTGTGAAAAAAATGATAATATTCAACCGAAAACCCTTGTATCCCCAAAAATGAAATTGGAAAGTCAAAAAGAGGAATACTTCGGGGGACAGCTGCATTTTTAGACATACAAGTTAAAAGTTCAACCAAAAAAGATTACTCGAACGTAAAAATCACATTTCCGAAAAATCTTTTGAACTTCCGGCAAAATGAATAAAATTAGGCGCAACGGTGACATTCAAGAGCAAAAAATACGAACATTTCAGAATACAGTTGAATTTTGAAACCTGCGAGTTTGATTCTCGACCGAAAAAGATGGCTGGAACGAAATAATTCAATTTTTGATCAGAAAGTTGTGTTTCATGTAAGAAAGATAAAATTCAATCCTAAAATATTAATTTTAATGCCGCAAAGACGAATGTTTCAGAAGACAGTTGAATTTCCAATGAGAAAGTTCAGTTTTGAAAGATGAACTCTCTAGCATAGCAAGTGAATTTTCGATTCCAAATAAGAAATTCTTTCATAATTTATTATTCTTTCTTTGAGCATATCAGCTGAACTTGCAACAAAAATAACTCATTTCTCATACGAGGTTTCATTTTTTTTAAACAAATGAAGTTTTGAACAAATTTGAATTCCAAAAACAAAGGTATCAATTACAAATGGGATACCTAAATTTCCGGTTTGCAAAATTAGTAAAGAAAAAAGAATTCTTATACATTATAGTTGAAAAAAACAGAGGAATTGGAAACACAATGATTCAATCTTCCACCAAAAATAAGAGTTTTTCAAGAAACGAAATTTGTATTCTATTAATTTCGATCAAGATCTATCAGATCGTATTAAGTATTAGGCAGGATCAAAAGTGTTTGAATAGACTTTTCTGAAATAAAAAATGAGATTTGGGTATACAATGAATATACTATTCTATGAAACCGTTTGAATTTGAGATCCGCAATAGTAAAGACCCAGAATTAGAATCTTCCTAAATTCTTGAAAATAATTTAATGTTCAATTCGTTGCCTCGAGATTTTATAAACTCAAACTTGAGGCACAAAAAATAAAAAATTACGAATTCAAGAAGAACTCAATCTTACAGTTGATATTTTATGACTTATGTTTTCCAGTAAATTAATACGCATTTATTATTTATATACGATTTCAATTTGAAAATGATTCAGTTTTCGATGATTCAGAAAACAGAATCAGAATCAGAATTCATATCTAGAATTGTACCGATTCAACGCAGAGTATCAAAGCGACTAAATGATGATAATTTATCAACAAATGAAAGCTTATAACAGTTTATTGATACTTTCCGAAATACTCAGATCATCCACACCAAATTTTCAACTCATATTCCGTATTATTCATCTTGTATAGTATGTATTTAAATGACATTTTTGCAGATTTGCGACTCAGGCTGTGTCTGTAAAAGCGGACATGTCAGAAGCGGCAGAAAAAATAACAGATGTGTGAAGTTCAGTGATTGCGATGATGACGATGAACATGACGATGATGATAAACATGAGGATGGTCATAAACATGGCGATGATGATTCAGATTCCGATTCCGACTCTGATTCCGACTCTAAAGAAGATTAGGGTCGTCACTTGAGATCTTAAACGATAAGCACGGATGGGCTCGGTTGAAGCTCGGATGGGTTACCATTCGTAATTCTCGATTGGATTCGTTTCCGCGCTTCTTTTGAAAAATTCGTCGAAACTATCCCTAAAGGAGAAACAATCGAAGGATATTCAACATACTAAAGCCTGTATGGAAATGAAAATTACTGAGGGATACATTTTTTAAGGTTATGGGGAAACAGTCTGTCAATAGGCTCTTTATTGATTTCAATATTATAAGATAACTTTCCTTATGTAATCGCTATTGGTGAATAGTAAATGGAATTAAATAAAATACGATTCTTCACATTTCAATAGTTGTTTGATTTTTGTAGGCTAAGGCAAGAGAACAACAAACTGAACACCTTGCGAGCACCCTCGTGGAAATATCAAGATTTGGAATATATATGTTGGAAAAGTCATCCTTCATATGGCTGTACTAATTGAACGCCAACATTGACAATTCAACTAATTTTCACGTTCAATTCTTTGGACAATTATCTCGTATAAAAGTTCATTTGCCTAAACTATCCAAAAAATTTCAATTCCTTCTCAATCAAACTCACTTCAGTTTGTTGATAATTGTGTAATTTATTTTAAATATTTGGCTGGAAACCCAAACGGTGTTGAAGCAAAAGATATGCATGCCATTGGAGCACATGTTATTTGTCCGCTTTGCGTCTGAAATGCAATGACCCTTGCGCTACGTGCTTGGTCCTGGCTAATCAACAAAATAATTTTTGTGCGTAACAACTTAGTACAAATGATAAAATAATTTTCTCAGAAAGTTATAGTCTCCACTCGACAGTTCTCAAATTTAGTTTGAATTCTATGAAATTAACTCTTTAGATATAATTCAAGGACTCGTCAGCTAGTTAGTTTAAGAGAATTGTATTCTTTGCTCGATTTTTTCGGAGAATCCATTCGGAAATCAGTCTCTCTTTCCAATGTAAAATATTCGAACTTGACTAAAAAAATTGATTTTCAATCAAGTTGTGTACATTTGTTTTTATGCCTGGGAGACAAATTTATGAGAGCCACGGAAATATAAAATTGAGCAGTGAGAAGTCAGAAAAAGTCACGAAATCACTGAATCCCTTTATTGTAACAACTCTGCATAATTGTCTGATACAATAATTACTAACTATAGGATAGTGATAGGTAAATCTTCTCAAGACGCGTCGTATCTGTGGGAGCTTACCCTGAACCCAATCCCTCGAGCGTTGATTGTTCTTATAAGCTATAGATCATTGCTGCATAAAACCTATTGCCGCCTTCTTTGGCATCCAGGTTTGAAAGGAATATTTTCTTTAAATGCATGGATTATATTTAAAGGATACTTGCAAATATACATTCACGTAGAGTTAAATTCGATCATTTGCTGGACTGTCCAATCTTCATGCTGATTTGGAATGAACCTAAATATATCTAATGTGAAGTGATGCAAATATCTGGAAGAGAATTGTCGTCCTATTTTGTATCATTCTGTTTCATCCAGAATTCTAGGTGCAAGCAACAATTGCCATGCAACTTCACAGTAGAAATTTATATGATACATGGTATCAGGAAGGTATGGAGATTGCTGATTCAAATTTGGCGTCAGAATCGTAAGACAGAAAAAAGTCGATAGTATATGGCGGTCAATATTGATACATCGTTACATTTTTGTATTCAACTTCGTTTGAGAAGGATTTGCAGGCCGCTGATTGAGAATTCGGCAGATCTAATATGACGGCTTAAATGTGCGATATTGTGCATATTTGCATAAAAATTGGTATACGGAGAGTTTCAATTTCAAAGTGCTTATGTTATTTTAGTTCCTCTTGATGCGCCGAATTATATGGTGCTTATTTTTGGTAAGATCTCTTGTGACTCATAATTTTGAGATGTTCGTTCCTTGTGAGTCTCCTTGCTCCTCACAATTTTGAGGTTCCTATTCTCCGTGAGTCCCATGAATTTTTATGGACATATATCAATACGAGCTCATCCAATAATATACATGTTTCAAAAAGCTTAGCTTAATCTTAAAAATCGTTCGTTGTTCTTCCCCCAGAATTTTCAGGAATGTACCTATCATCAATTTTGTTCAACCCAGAAGGAGAAAGGAGCTTTTACAATGCCCCGGAAATTTGAATTCGTTTCAACTTAAAACTTTTTTGAAAGCACCGTGCATAAGTATTCTATGAACCGAATATGACATTGGGTACAAAGGGTAATGTTGAACTTAGAATTTACTCATAGAAGTGTATAGTTCATCAGAAAGATTCTAGTTTATTGGTAAATGGCCAAATATATCGATCAATATTGATTTGAATTTGCAGAGAAGTTCTTCATTCATCCCAAAACAATCAGCAAACACATCTGGCTCTCCAATTGCTCTTCAAGCGATATTGTCGTCATTAATGATAACACTACCACCAGCTTTGGGCAAATCTGCAGATTCACCATTTTTTACGGGTGGTCCATACAAAATGTTGAGCAAGCATCAAAAAAATCGGATCCAAGTGTTTCGAAGAGATATTCCTAATTGGAACGATTCAGGATGAGGCATAGCAAGTCCTTTTTCCTTGTGAAAGAGGCCATAAAACAGTGATGGCGTTGCATGGCATACTTAGCATGTTCTCATGGAAGTAGTATCAGTTATGAAACACAAAACCTTATCGTATTTTTATACCTTTTAGTGATATTCAAAGAGACTCTAGTTTTTGTATTCGAGTACCCATCGTCTTCTTCTGATCCAAAATGAGTAGTTCTGATTCTTCAGCGAACATTATCTCTATGTAGTGACCGAATCGTGGTGAATGTGAGATTCTTTTGTTCCAAAATATAATATTATTTTCAGTTACAAGTCTTGAGGATTCTAATGTTATGCAAATCTAACTTCCTCTTCAATTACTGCAGATTTATCTTTGAACGATTGTTCATAAGAAGAGTGACATGAATTCCAGTCACAACCCCAGGATACATAACCATTGCTTGACTACCATGTTATCAAGATTCTCGACGCTCTGGATCATTACATATTTTTGGAATTTACGAATCCTTGTCACAGTATGGTTGAGCAAAGCTTGATGTGGGACTTCTACGCTATTTCTGTAAGAACTATGTCATTTTCCAAAAGTCTACATAAAGCTTTCTCATTTCCAACATGCTCTCATGTAGCCTAAATTACTAATCTTTGCTATTACAGGTAAGCTCATCCTTCTTTTAGAATCATTGAAGGCTTTTGGTCCTCATGATGCGTCTGATTTGAGCCGACCTCCTTGGATTTTTCATTATAACCTTTTAAAATCGTTTTTATTTTGAGCAGTGAAAGCAGTAGCATCGCGTCTCTATGATTGCCCAGGCCTTCTTGTCAAGTGAAGGGACTCAGAGTCTAACAACGTTTCGTGCTTACCTTCCAGTTTGTCTTTTCACCTTCTCATTCTAAATGAGAAGGTATTGGTTTTATGGGAAAATTGACTTTCGCGGATTTGATGAAATCTACATGTTTTGAGACCCCCTGCGTCAGAAAAAATGGTTTTTACGAAGGTGTCTGTCTGTCTGTAGTCTATAGTCTGTAGTCTGTAATCTGTGTACTCGATAACTTTCGAAAGAATGTTCGGATTGGATTGCCCTTTGGCACACATTTTGAGGGACCGAAAAGACGGGATGAGATCGTCAACCAGCTATTATGGATGGAAAATCGAAGCGAGGGAGCATTTTGAACATTTTTTGGAATTTTTTTTTCAAAGACTCAAAAATTGTTAGCGCGGTTTCTAGTAGTAGATAAAAAATGAGAAAATTTATCCCAATGACTTTTTCTGATACAAGCAAAATTGTCAGAGTAATGGCATTTTCAATATCAAAAAAAAATATGCCCGCTGCGTGGCCACATTGCCATCGCGCGCTTCGCGCTCGGCAATGTGGATTGGATTACCCTTTGACACACATTTTGAGGGACCAAAAAGACAGGTCAAGTCCGTTAACCAGCTATTTTGGATAAAAAATGAAAGAGGAGAAGCATTTTGAACATTTTTTTGGACTTTTTTTTCCAAGACTCGAAAATTGTAAGTACGGTTTCTTGTAGTGCATAAAAAATGAAACAATTTATCCTCATGATATTTTTTGATAAAAACAAAATTTTCAGAGTTGAGGCATTTTCAAAATTCAAAAAAATAAACGAAAATTAGAATTCCAAGCCAAAGAAAACAAGATTGAAAAGAAACTCAGAGAGAAAAAATGTTTCTTCAACAAAGCCCTACAAGATGGTGAATACAACTTTTTGGATTCTCTCAAAAAATCGAAAACTTCCATTTCGATCGCAAAAAAAAATGGAAAAAAAATCTGCCCCCGGGCGGGCACATTCTCATCGCGCGCTTCGCGTGCGGCTCACTTCCCTCGCAAGTTTGAGCACGCCCAGGGCGCGTGTCT
>WSXT02003323.1:0-15007 GCA_011762715.2 Neuroterus valhalla
TAGGATGATCTTTACAACTTTTCGAGTTTATCGAAAAAAAGAAAATTCAAATTTTGGTCGCACAAAAAATAATGGAATATAGAAATATTCATTTTTTAGTCAAACTATGCAAGCTTCGGGAATATATATATTTGAACTAAACTTGCGCACCAAAAAAAGATCTACAAATTTGTTGAAGTTTACTTTTTGATAGAACAAGTAGTTTTTGCTTCATTCATAAAAAACCATAAAATGAATTCATTTCGATCAGGAAAAATAACTATAAGAATGAAGTAATAAAATTTTTGAAAAATTGACTAAGGCCAACACTGAAGATTAATAGAGAACAGTCATTCACCCCAAAGTAATATATGTAAATTTGTTATAATTTTTCCGATTGGACGCGTGGTTTTTGTTTCAATCGTAAAAAATAAAATTCAAAATTGGGTTTCGAGGAAAACTACACAACATGTGAAAAAAATTAGGCAACAAAACTTCTCTACCGCTTTGGAAAACTTTGATCGAGTGCACAGCACAAGACACGCGATGAGAATGTATCCGTTAAAGCCGGAGAAGCTTCAACAAAAGATAGAGTTCACACTCATCAAATAAGAGTAGTAGACATTTTGCTCCTGAGTTCACAAGCTCTATATAAAACTGTAGGAAGGTGCAAAGGCCGAGCGCGTAGCGCGAGGTAAATTCATAACCGAGCGCGAGGTGAGATTACCATCGAGCGCGAAGCGCGAGATCCGAAATACCCGCGCCCTAGGAGCGCTCAAATGTGCAAGCGGAGCTAGCTGCGCGCGAAGCGCGCTATGAGAATGTGCCCGCTCAGCGGGCAGATTTTTCCAATGCAGATTGTTTCAAATAAATGAAATTCTACTTTATACTGATAATTAGATGTTTGTTTACATTGTTTTAACAATTTATTATTGTTTTCAGCAACTTTCTCTTAGGAAAGGGTTAGAAAGTCAAGGTTTTATCTGAATTTTCCAACTTATTTTCAACGTTACAGTTGAACCGAGGTGAAAATCAATTTAAGTTAACAAAAATAATTGTTCAAACAATTTCTTATCAATTATAACAATATTCTCTTAGGATAATGCTACAAAACTGCTACAAATCGTACATGCTTATAGCTATCTTCTCCTAGATTAATACTACTTATTTGCGGGTTTTTCCGGACTTGCCAGCACTTATCTAAGAGAGTATGGTTATAAAGAATAATAAATTATTTAAATAAGCATGTTTGTTAACTCGCATTGATTATTACCTCACTAAGTAAAAAGTGGACAAAAAGCTTGAGAGTTTAGAAGAAACTGCAACTTTTCGACACTTATGGGTCGAAAAGTTAAAAATTTAAAAAAACACAAGTTTCTATCATTAGTCAAAGGAAATATTAGCAATGATAATAAATTGTTTAAACAATTATTTTCTTAACATGATTTCACTATTACTTCAATCTAATTGAAAAGTGATGGAAGGTTAACAATTTCAGGAAAGAAACGCAAATATGTAGTATTAATCTAGAAGAAGATAGCGATGAACATTTACAATTTTTTTTGCTAAATTGAATTAAATAATTACTTATTTACAGTGAAAAGTGAACAAAAAGCTGAATATTTCAGGAAAAACCGCAACTTCGTAGCATTATTCTAAGAGAATATTGTTATAATTAATAAAAAATTGTTCAAACAATTATTTTTGTTAACATTAATTGATTATTACCTCGGTTTAACTGTAACGTTGAAAATAAGTTGAAAAATTCAGAAAAAAACCTTGACTTTCTAACCCCTTCTGAGGGAAAGCTGCTGAAAACAATAATAAATTGTTAGAACAAACTAAGTAAACATCCAATTATCAGTATAAATTAGTATTCCATGTATTTAGAACAATCTGCGTTGAAAAAACTGCAAAAAAATCATAATTAGCGCCAAAAACTCGAAAACCCCATTTTTTCACTAACGGGGGTTTCGGGATCCTATAAAACAGACTCATGGGGGTGATATTTGAAAAGTGATATTTTATTCGCATTCTGTGACTAATTGTGAAGAGAAGTGGTGAATTTTGAACTCGATTCACCTAATATTGGGAATTCTGAATAAAATTCCCAAAAACCTCTTTTTTTCTTATGGGAACTACGTGTTCTTCATGGGGCTTGCGCCAGCTCTGAATATTATTTTTTAGAAAATGCATTTATTTTTATGTGGATTCGAACGAATTTCCGGAAGTTTTGCATAAAAATTTGAAAAAACAATTTTTGGACCACTCTAATGCACAATCAAGAAATTTACAAACGCGTATTGGAAAAAAATTTGCAGAATTGTTCAAATATCACATGCTAATTTAAGAAACATTGGCGCAGAGTCTTGTGTAGTGGAATAATCAACATTATAATCATGTTTCACGATAATGATATCATCATCTCTCCATTTTATAATAATACTTAAAGACTCGGTCATGCGTTGTTGTGGCTCAGTTATAATACGTTGAAAAGATATTATAATAAACTATTCAATACAGTCAAATTAATAATATTATTATAATTATTAATCTGTTTATCAACGATACACAACAAAATTTTTCATTTTCTTAGAAAATTATGCAAATATAACTAACGAATAACAATTTTCCGGAATTAAACAATTTAATCAGGCCGAGGACAGTGTTCTTTATTTCCTTACGTAGCTTCTTCAAAATCGTCCCCGGCCTGGTTAAATTTTCGAATTTCGAAGAATGTTTATTTGTTAGTTATAGCCCCTATCCGAGCATCGCCAATGTATAAAAGCAAGAATTGAAAAAAATGACACCTCTTATGAAAGATATTTAAAACTACCTAATGAAAAAACTGAGATACAAAAGCATTGAAATCCGTACTGAATTAATATGCAAGGAAAGCTTGACACTGTTAATATTGAAATTGTAAGAACGAGTATGTTGACTTTATATATTCTCATCCGCAGGGAAAAAATTGACGCTTTAATTAATCGTAGTGGAATGAACAATTCTTGGTTGAGAAATTCGTGGGCTGCTATATAAGAAACAACCTCTCTCATGTTGAAAATAATGTTCGTCACATCATAATAAGTTACATACGTATAATGAAGTGGCATAAATAAATAGCCTCCGAATAGTAATAAAACTAAGTTGAATAGTATTATGATGTTTTATGACGTGAAGAACATTATTCTCAACATGAGAGAGGTTGTTCCTTGTACAGCAGCCCACGAATTTCTCAACCAAGAATTGTTTATTCCACTACGATAATTAACGCGTCATCCCTTTTCCCTGCGGATGAGAATATATAAAGTCAACATACTCGTTCTTACAATTTCAATATTAACAGTGTCAAGCTTTCCTTGCATATTAATTCAGTACGGATTTCAATGCTTTTGTATCTCAGTTTTTTCATTAGATAGTTTTAAATATCTTTCATAAGAGGTGTCATTTTTATTAATTCTAGCTTTTATACATTGGCGATGTTCGCATAGGGGCGGGGGGATAGGAGATTTCATACCTTTTTCCGTTTTTAAAAATTTGTCGTTCAAAAACGTCTTGAAATCTAGCATTGGGAAAGGCGAACGGTATCGTAATGATAATGTAATTGAATGAGAGATCGTTATATTATGATGGGTATACTTATACTTATTCTTGGCAACTGCACTAATCTAGTGCTTATCTTCTTTTCCCGTATATCAACAATGCTATATAATATTGATCTGTAAAGAAAGTTGTGATTCATACTATCTACGTCTAATTGAGTATTTGATATTAGGTAATTTCCTTATTTTCGACGTTATAAAAAAAATGTACACATTTTTCGCATTTTTTGCCATTTCGATGCTGTTATTAAGATGCACAATTTTCGTTCAATTATCTTTTCTGGTGTCATGCAAAGTTTCCCAAAAAATTCATTTCTTGACTATTATCAATTAATAAATCATAAATCAATCAATCAATAATTCAACCATCAATCATTCATCAAATAATAATAAATCAATCATTCATCAAACATACAATAATCAATCATGAATCATTCATTAATGAATCAACAATGAATCATGTAACAATCAAACATAAATCATCAATCAATCGCCAATCAATCATCAATCAATCATCGATCAATAATCAATCAATCATCAATCAATCATTAATCAATCATCAATCAATCAGCAATCAATCATCAATCAGTCATCAAACTATAATTAATCAATCATCAATCAATCATCAATCAATCATCAATCGATCATCAATCAATCATCAATCATCAATCAATGATCAATCAATCATCTATCAATTATCAATCAATCATCAATCATTATTCAATCATCTATCAATCATTAATCAATCATTAATCAATCATCAATCAATCATTAATCAATCATTAATCAATCATAAATCAATCATCGATCAATCATCTATCTATCATCAAGCAATCATTAACCAATAATCAATCAATCATTATTCAATCATCAATCAATTATCAATCAATCATCAATCAATCATCAATCAATCATCAATCAATCATCAATCAATCGTCAATCAATCATCAACCAATTATTACCAATCATCAATCAATCATAAATCAATCAATAATTCAACCATCAATCAATCATCAAATAATAATCAATCAATCATTCATCAAACATCCAATGATCAATCATGAATCATTCATTAATCAATCAACAATGAATCAACAATGAAACATGTAACAATCAACCATAAATCATCAATCAATCGCTAATCAATCATCAATCAATCATCGATCAATAATCAATCAATCATCAATCAATCATCAATCAGTCATCAATCAATCAATAATCAATCATCAATCAATCATCAATCAATCAGCAATCAATCATCAATCAGACATCAAACAATCATCAATCAATCATCAAACGATCATCAGACAATCATCAATCATCAATTAATGATCAATCAATCATCTATCAATTATCAATCAAGCATCAATCATTATTCAATCATCAATCAATCATCAATCAATCATCAATCAATCATCGATCAATCATCAATCATTATTAAAACATCAATCAATTATCAATCAATCATCAATCAATCATCAATCAATCATCAATAAATCATCAATCAATCATCAATAAATTATCAATCAATCATTAATCAATCATCAATTAACCAGCAATTAATATTTATCATTAATCAATTAATCATCAATCACCAATCAATAATCAATCAATCAGCAATCAATAATTATTCAATCATCAATCAATCGTCAATCAATCATCAACCAATTATTACCAATCATCAATCAATCATCAATCAATCATTATTCAATCATCTATCAATCATCAATCAATCAGCAATCAATCATCAATCAATCAATCATCAATCAATCATCAATAAAACATCAATAAATCATCAATAAAACATCAATAAATCATCAATCAATCATCAATCAATCATCAATCAATCATGGAATAATCGGCAATCAATAATCAATCAATAAACCATCAATCAGTCGCCAATCAATCATCAATCAATCAATCTTCGATCAATCAACAATCAATCATCAATCAGTCATTAATCAATCATCAATTAATCATCAATCAATCATCAATCAATCATCAATCAAGCACCAATCAATCATCAATCATTCATCAATCAATCATCAATCAATCAATATTCAACCAATCATCAATCAATCATGAATTAATCGTCTATCAATGACCAATCAATCAACCATCAGTCAATCATCTACCAATCAATCATCAATCGATCATCAATCTATCATCAATCAATCATCAATCGATCATCAATCAATCATCAATCAATCATCATCAGTCATCAATCAATCATCAATCAATCATCAAACAATCATCAGTCAATCATCAGCCAATCATCAATCAATCAATCAATCTTCGATCAATCAACAATCAATCGTCAATCAATCGTCAATCAATCAATCATCAATCAATCATTAATCATCAATCGATCCTCAATTAACCAGCAATCAATAATTATCAATCATCAATTAATCATCAATCAATCACCAATCAATAATCAATCAATCATCAATCAATAATTATTCAATCATCAATCAATCGTCAATCAATCATCAACCAATTATTATCAATCATCAATCAATCATCAATCAATCAGCAATCAATAATTATCTATCATTCATGAATCATCAATCAATCATTTATCAATCATTAATCAATCATTTTAATTTTAAGTTTTTGAAGTGGCAGTCATAGTGATGACGCTCTTCGTTTTTGAATGGCAGCCATGCATGGCAAGTGGCGCGTTTGCCGCGCTGCCTTGCGGCGAAAATCGGCGATACCAAAATTTGGTATATGTAGGTATATCTGTAATGTTGAAGGTGAATCTCGAATAATCACAGCCGTGACAAAGTTTTGTATGATATTCTCAGTTGTTCTGACCATTTTTTTTTCTTTATTTTTTATTTTTTTTAATAATTCTATTAATCTCAACTGAGATTATTGATTTCGAGGCGTCCTAACGATAGGATGCCATCGCACACGATCGACTAGATGATCCTTCACCAAAAATATAAACAATAGAAAGCTAACTGAGAAGTTAGCGCTAGAAAGTTCTTGCTCCTAGGATCGAGCAAGATGAAGCTAGAAGTTGTCCAGAACTGGAAGATGCTCGCTCGTTCATCAAAGCAAGAAAGTGCTATCTCGGCGAGTAAAGCATGAAGGTGCCAGCCAGTTCTCGCGTTTAGGTTTTAAAATTCTTATACATGCATATGCATGCGCGTGGTCAGCTCTATCCGACTCCTTGAGAAGATTTTCGTAAATATATGACTGGCTTTCAACGGGGTCAAAAAATTCCGACAGAGAGCACGTCGGCGCATCGGCCCTAGTTTTACCAAAGATATCAAGTGTTTGACCTTAGCTCTCATGACATATATGCTGTAATAATATTATTAATCAAAAATGTAATAATATTTTAAGTATTGAATGATCGAAAATTTTATTGAATCACTGTTCGTATTCAGTGTCAGCTCGTGTCCATCGGAATTTATTGTTTACCTTTTTACATTTAAAAGAATAAACGGAATTCAGATTAACCACATCTCTACGATCATCAAATTTCCCACGTAACATAAGTGAAACATTATTTGAATGAAGTTTCTTCCAACTAACAAATATAATAAAAGGCATATCGACTATAGTTCCCATCTTAAATTTTATATAATCTATTAGGTCTATCCCAGAAACCTCCACGAAAACCTGATTTCATTCCCAACACAATAATCATCAATATTATGCTTCATATTTTGCTTGTCAAAATACACATTGTTTGGGAAATTTTTGAACTCATTTTTAAGGAAAAGAATCATTTTAACTTACTTGTTTCTCATTTTATTATAAGAATTTCACACACGGTATGCTGATTACAAACTACAATATTAAATTGAAAGAAGTTACTTATTATAGAAATATGTACCACAATTAAGTATCAGAAAATTGTTATTTTCTTTGAGAATAAAATTGAAAGTTTCAATAAAATTATGCACGATGACTGAAATGTACAAGGAGATAATTGTATAGATAGAAAAAGAATACATGTATAACCAAAACATTGAAAAATGAATTCAACAAAACTTCCTTAAAAAGGCTAAAGTTAAATAGCAGACCCTCGAGTCATATTACAGTCACGACATTTTCTTTAATTTTTCAAAATTTAGTATTTGTGGAAATTTGTTCATGCTGTAGGTTTGTGATTTAGAATAAGTTGATATTCAGAATATTTTTGTAAAATCATTCAATCCCAAAGGCTTATAATTAGTAATCTCTTCATTTAGAATGATAAAAATTGCAGGGACTTTTTCTTGCTTGTAAATTCGTCTTATTGATGTAAATGTTGGATTATATATTTTTAAATGTAACGAAAATATAAAATTCTAAAATTTAAGGAGCTTTAGCTTTGAAGAAATCAGTTAAGTTTTCAATTTGAATTGTCAATTCTAATTGCTTCGAATTTGAAATAAATTGAATTCAGAAGTTCTTGACTCAATACTTTTGAATTCCTAATGGTTTTGATTACATTTTAATAGAAATTGTCCAAATCTCAAAAAATAATTCTCATATTTTTTTTTCTGAGAACTGATAGTTTTTCTTCATTTTCAAATTACTAAATATCCTATGATTTTGTTGAGAAAATAAACAAGATTTATTGCTTCTTATCATTTTCTATATATATTGTAGGTACACTGAAGATTAATAGAGAACAGTTATTCACCCCAAA
Organism: Neuroterus valhalla; assembly: GCA_011762715.2. Lineage (NCBI taxonomy): Eukaryota > Metazoa > Arthropoda > Insecta > Hymenoptera > Cynipidae > Neuroterus > Neuroterus valhalla. The sequence continues at coordinate 8,236 of WSXT02003323.1, forward strand.
GGAATATCTGTAAATTTGTTATAATTTTCCCTATTGGACGCGTAATTTTTCTTTCAATCGTAAAAAAATAAAATTAAAAAATTGAATTTTCAGAAAAACTACACAACATGTGAAAAAAATTAGACAAGACTTTTCTACCGTTTTGGACGAACTTTGATCGAGTGCGCAGCACGAGACACGCGATGAGAATGTATTCATTAAAGCTGGAGAAGCTTTAACACGAGAGAATTCACACTCATCGAATAAAATTAGTCGACATTTCGCTCTTGAGTTTCACAAGCTTTATACACAACTGTAGGAAGGTACAAAGGGCGAGCGCGAAGCGCGCGATGAGAATGTGCCCCGCACTGTATCGTCATCTTAGAAATCAAATTCATATCTCAGTTCGTGTGTATGATATTTGAAAATGAAAATTCCTTTTAACTAATGAGATCCAAGAGGGATATTTTTCAAGGATTTTCCTTTCTTCACGACGTGTTGTTTCAGCTTTATAGATCGGGGAGCTTCTTGAAATCACAGATCGTATACAAGTTTCAATAGTATTCTGATGATTAAAAATTGTGTATTTTATTATGTCGATAAGAAAATTAATAAAGCGTTCAGATTGAATATGTAGCAAAAATAACTATCTCGAAGAGGCTTGAATCCATACACGGACGAAAAATATATAAAACAGTACCTTAAGGCCATGTTAAAAATGGGTCACGTGACCCAAATTATCGATTTTTTTTGCAACAACTCAAAAAGTTTATTGTTTTCTAAGGCTTTCCCCAAAAAATCAACTCGATATCTATTTCGGTGTAGACGTGAGTTCTAAAAGCTTCCAACGATAAATAATAAATAGATCAAGTTTGATTATGTCCTAGTTTGTTTAATCTAAAGATTTTGTAACGAATTCCTCTTGATTATGAATTTAAAATCCGGAATGAAGAGTTATTCCAGAACTTCATATTATTCAGAGGAAATTGTTCACAAATTAGAGTAAATAAACCGTTTGTCGCAGCATCGTGACGTTAATACAAAATACAGCAAGGAGAATTTCAATTTCCAGGTAATATATCCTGTTGTGCAGTAAAAGCTTCTTATCTCACGTTAACTGAATTTAAACGAAAACTGCTCATCCTTCTCCGGAAGTATTTCCCTCTGACATTATTGAAAACTGTCCAGCAGAAACTCTATCGGATAAATAAGAAAACGTAGTAAAAACGAATGAAATTTTCGTTTGCAGATGAGAATTTAATAAAATTTGAAGGCATGCTCATCTCACATTTTCAAAAGGAAGATTAAAACTGATCCAATATTTGAATAACTGGCGCACATAAGATTTATTTAGTTTTTGATCCGCGATAAATTCAGTTACTTCATGATACAAGTATAAATTGGGTGGCTGACCAAATCTGGCTGAATCCACTGCGCTATTTGTCTTACCTGTCCGGGAGTATAAATAAGATATTGAGGGCAAATCGATTTTCTGAAATATAGATATATAGACTGAAGCACTGAAATGTAGAATCAAGACCCATATTTTCTGACAGCCCTGGTCGCCTCTCACGTGAAAATAATCTTTTCATAATTTTTTTGTGTCGACGCGACCAACTGTTATGAAAGGAAAATGCTAAGGCTGGCATTCCAATTTTAGAGGGCTTATAAAAACATACAAATATCCAAATATTCTGAAATCAGAGGCGATCACTTGGGATAATGGAATTTTAAGGTAGTGAAATAATTATTGGATTCGGTGATACATAAATTATGATGACATGTTGCGGAGAAAAAGCAATTACCGACAGCTGATTCAACCGTCATCTATATTCACTAGGGTGGTCCAAAAATGCATTAGAAATTTTTTTTTTTCGAATTTTCATGCAAAACGTCTGGAAATTCGTTTGAATTCACAAAAAAATAAACGCATTAAAAAGAATCATATTTAGAGGTGGTGCAAGCCCCAAGAACGTATATCTCATAAGAAAAAAATACGATTTTGTAATTTTTATTCAGAATTCTTAATATTAGGTCAATCGAGTTCGAAATTCACTATTTATCTTCACAATTAGCCACGAAATGCGCATAAAATATTACTTTTCAAATATTACCCCATAAGTCTATTTTATAGGGTCCAAAAAACCCCCATAAATGAAAAAATGGGTTTTTCGAGTTTTGGGCGCTAATTATCATTTTATGCCGTTTTTTCAACTCAGATTGTTTCAAATGCATGAAATATTACTTTATACTTATAATAAGATGTTTATTTAAATTGTTTGAACAATTTATTATTGTTTTTAGCAACATTCTCTTAAAAAAGGGTTAGAAAGTCAAGTTTTTTCTAAATTTTGCAACGTTTCAGGTAAAGCGAGGTAATGATCAATTGAAGTTAACAAAAATAATTGTTTAAACAATTTGTTATCTTTTACAACAATATTGCCTTAGAATAATGCAACAAAGTTGCGAATTTTTCTGAAATGTTCAACTTTTTGTCCACTTTTTACTTGAAGTAAGTAATTATTTAATTTAATTTAGGAAAAATAAGTGTTTAAACAAATTGGTAATGTTTCTGGCTATCTCCTTCATGATTACTACATAGTTACGGTTTTTTCCTGAAATTTTTAACTTTTTATCACTTTTCAGTTAGATTAGAGCAATAATTAATTCATGGTAAAAAAATAATTGTTTAAACAACTTATTATCATTGCTAATAATATTTTCTTTGCCTAATGATAGAAACTTGCGAGTTTTTCTGGACTTTTTAACGTTTTGCCCACTTTTCACACGAAGGGAGTTATTATTTGACTCAATTGAACAAACATAATTGTTTAAACAGATTATTATTGTTTATGGCTATCTCCTTTCAGATTGGTGCTATAAAATTGCGGTTTTTTCTGAAATGTTTAACTTTGCTTCACCTTTTGAGTTGTGAACAAATAATAAACAAACATTAGAGAGAATCATATTTTAAATAGTATTGTATTGTTTTAAATAAATAGAAATTAAATCAATTCAATCTAATTCAATCTAATTGAATTCCATTCAAATTCCATTCAGTGCAAATTTAAGCATTTAAAAAACCACAACTTTCTAGCACTTATCCAAGAGAGAATGGTTATAAACAATAATGCATTTTTTAAATAAGCATGTTTGTTAACTCGCATCAATTATTACCTCACTAAGTGAAAAGTGGACAAAAAGCTTGAGAGTTTAGAAAAACGGCAACTTTCTAGCACTAATCTAAGAGAAGATAGCCATAAACAACAATAATTTATTAAAGAATTATTTTTGTTAAATTAAATTGAATAATAACACACTTCAAGTGAAAAGTGGGCAAAAAGTTAAGACCTCCATAAAAACAGCAAGTTTCTATCATTTAGCAAAGACAATATTATTAGCAATGGTAATAAATTGTTTGAACAATTATTTTCCTAACATGAATTAATTAATACTTTAATCTAATTAAAAAAAGATGAAAGGTTGAAAATTTCAGGGGAAAACCGCAACTATGTAGGTAGTATCAATCTAGAAGAAGATAGCTATAAACATTCACAATTTATCTAAACAACTATTTCTGCTAAATTAAATAAAATAATTTCTTACTATAAGTGAAAAGTGTACCAAAATTGGAAAATTTCAGAAAAATACCGCAACTTTGTAGCATTATTCTGAGAGAGTATTGTTATACTTGATAACAAATTGTTTAAACAATGACTTTTTTTAAATTTACTTGATTATAACCTCGCTTCAACTGTAACGATGGAAACAAGTTGGAAAATTCAGAAAAAACCTAGACTTTCTAACCCTTTTCTAAGAGGAAGTTGCTAAAAACAATGTTAAATTGTTTTAAAAATTTAAATAAACATCTAATTATCAGTACAAAGTAGTATTTCAGATATTCGAAACAATCTGCCTTAAAAGACCGCAAAAAATCATAATTAGCGCCAAAAACTCAAAAAACCCATTCTGAAGCTTTGCTTCTTCTGGGAGGGTATACATATACTCTGAGTGAGGCGACCTAACTGGGAAAAACGGGACATCCCGTAACGAGAAAAGAGACAGATTTTTCCACAGATTTTTCGACACACGCCTTGACACATGCAACTATCTCTCCCTCCCTCTCCCCCCTCTCACTCTCTTTCTCCCTCCCCGCCATTCTGGAGGCCGATGTAGTATATGTGCAGTAGACGCTGCGCTTCCCGTTCTCACATGTCTTCCCTTCGCCTACTCTTTCTCGGGACGGCGCGGCGCACACTTGACGCGTCGTGTGTGTGTACTGAACATGGACTTACACGTTCTGCGCAAGTAAAGGCATTTATAATGAATAGTTCTGATAGTGATTCGTCTAAGAGTTCATGTCTGCATATAAAATTTGAAACTTACAAACTTTAATAATTTAACTTCTTTGAAATTTGAATCTCCAATTGCGATCAACTTTATACTCCCTGCTACAATATTTCTTTTACTGGCGTACATGTATGCATAAAGTGAGAGGATAGCTGTTTTCTTCCCATTGATTATTGAAATAACAATCAAATTTATGATTTTCTTTCAACGCGACAAAGCAAAGCTTCTGTCGACGGTCCCGCGACCGCTCTACTTTTTTTCACTTATGGGGGTTTTTTGGGACCTTATAAAACAGACTTATGGAGGTGACATTTGAAAAGCAATATTTTATTCGCATTCTGTGACTAATTGTAAAGAGAAGTGGCGAATTTTGAACTCGATTCACCTGATATTGAGATTCCTGGAAAAAATTTAGAAAAACGTCTTTTTTCTTATGGTAAATACGCGTTATACTTCATGGGGTTTGCGCCTTCTCTGAATATATAATTTTTTCCCCAACAAAAAAAATGCGCTTATTTTTTTGTGGATTCGAACAAATTTCCGGGCGTTTTGCATAAAAATTCGAAAAGAAATTTTTTTAGACCACCCTAATATTCACCCCAGTAGGAAAAATAGGTCTCCTTAATATCATTTTCTGAATGAGTAGTAGCAGTCTGCATTACAGTCTGATGGTAATAAAGATATTGATGTAATCAACTGTCAGTTATTGAATTAAACCTTTTTTTATGAAAATTTGGTCAATCAGGAAGCCCTAATTATTTGTAGAAGTGTAATAATTTACGAATTATGATTTACCTCAAAGTTGCGGGACCAGTTCCCAGGTCGAACGTGAATTCAACATGACCACCAGATAGGTGAAGTGCAATAAAATCACCAGTGGCATCGCTGTGATGACCATTATAGAGAATCACACCATTGCGCGCTGCTGGTTTTAGAGTGACGGCCAATTCCAACCAGGAAAGTGAAGTTTCCGCTAATCCCGGATACCGTAAGTATGAGGATCCATTGAAGGATGGCACCTGCAGAAAATGGCCTTCTCGTTAATTGGAATTTCAGTCCACACCATTTTATGACGAGATTACATTCGGTCTTAGCACTTCTTTCCAACCAAATCGACCGTGAAAGTTAAATTAAATCTTAAGAAAAAGCTGAAAATAATTGTTCCTAAATACTTTTGTCTAACTGAATTATTCCTTTCTAAATTTGACTAAATAAACAAATGAATTTTCACTCGTTGAGCTTGAGCCTCCAAATTCAGAAGCGTTGAAATAGGAAGCTAATTGTAAAGCATGAACAATAACAATCGCTATTGAAGCTTTATTAAGAATAATTCAAATTGTGAGGATAAATTGAGAGTGAAAGAACAATCATAGTTTCAACTTGTTTAAAAAACAAATACATTTGTAGACATAAATACTCAATTTTTTTTCAGTTAAAGTTTTAAGATGAGGCTTCGTAGTCTATAAATTCAAAATTACGAGCTCTACAACTGTGAGGCTATATTGTATATTACGAACCATTTCACGTCGTTCAAACTTTAGATCATTAGAACTCCATCTCTGCAAATATTGTCACTATTGCTGAACAAATACTACTTGTAGTTTCAAAAATGAACCTAATATTATTACTTCTATTCAAATACTTAGCAAACATTAAAACAGAAGTCGACTAAAAAAATCATGTTACAAATTCAGGATTATAATATAATGGAAGAGGAATTTCCATCTATGAAAATTACTATAGAAAAGATCGCTCAACAAAAGCCCTCAATGTAAAAAACCCCATGTAACAAACCGTAACTACATATTTCTATACCCCCCCCCCCCTCTTCTCCTCATCTTTGTACGTAATTTGTTATTTTTGTAAACTTTTGTTGGCCTGAGCTGGAGGGACGTCCATAAACGTTTTTATGTAAAATACTGATATTTTTCGATGAAAAATAATTTTTTTTTCAAATTAAAAATACAACTATTCGGTAAAATTTTCAGGTCTTATGTTGGAAAATTATTTTGTTTTTTATCTAAAGTTGCATTATTCCACCAAAAAACTTCATTTCTTTGGTTAAGGATATTCTGTTGAAATTCGAGTTTTTCTAATTTAGGAATTTATGTTTCTAACTAAATATGTAACTATTCTATTTTTGGTTGACAACAATTTGTATTTTTCGATGGTAAGTTAATCTTTACTGGTAGAAATGATATTATCTTGTTACGAAATCGTCTCTATAATAAAAAGCTAACCGTCTTGATTGAGAATTCATCCTTCCTGGTGAAAAATGCGACTGTACGGTTACGAGTCAACCTATTTTGGTTGCGGATTCAACTATTTTGTTTGAAATTCTTTTTATTTTTGGTAAAGAAATAACATTTTCATAACGCCTCTATTGAAAACTCGATTTTCAGTGCTCGTAGAGCGTGTTAAAACGCAAAGCTCCAACCCTAGG
>WSXT02003334.1:0-15007 GCA_011762715.2 Neuroterus valhalla
GCACGCGCGCATGTGTGTGTGTGTGTGTGTGTGTGTCCAATACGTGTATGGTGATTTGCCTTATACACGTGAGATTTCTGGTTTGTACGATACTTGGTGCGACATATTTGAAGCGATGTGCAAGATTCATCGATTAAAGTGAGGAACCGTGAATGAAGAGATTGAAATCTATATTTTGCTTCACAATTGAGGGATTTTTATACAGAATTTACAGGAACGAATTTGAATCATTCGAAATTCAAAACGAGAATTCGGAGGGTTAATACGTTCCCGAGTTTCTGTAAGTGGTGCCGATAATATTAAGTAAAGAAGTAAATGAAACATTAAGGGCATTGCACAAACCGACTATGAGTCCATAAAAGGAATTTCGCGGTTAGGAACGCACTAAGCTGTAGTTTAGGACCAAAGTTCAACAACACCATCCGAAAATTATGGAAGTTTGACATTTAGAATATCAGACATTTACTACAGCGCCATGAACGACACGTTACCAAACGGACATTTTTATAACTCACGTACTCACACGATACCGCAAGATAGACGATGATGCATGGAACTATTGCCGGTAAAGTAGTTCTCGCAATAAATAAATAGTAAAGACGATATAAAATTGAATTATTTCTGCATAAACAAATATTGCAATTGTTTTCCCAGATAATTCTTCATAATTTTTCATAGTCTTTAACAAAAGAGAATAAATTTATAGAACCGACGGCAGTAGCTGCGTTGTAACTTCCGACTTGGGCGGGATCTCGAATGTCAAGCATGTTTGGGCGCGGTTAGCGCTCGGGTGGGTGACTGTTCAGGAATTCCACTTAGTCGTATTTTCACAATGTTTAATTACTGTCGAGCTGGAGATTTCACGCCGAGGATCGGTGTCGGCATACATCTTAACTCGTCTGTTGATAATCGACTGCGCTCAGGAGTTTTGGTTTTCAGCAGTTTTCCTCTCCTCTGACCAAATGTTGAGGCGAATGCGAGCGTTTCAAATAAAAAATCCGGCTGCAGACGGTAGGGGTTTCAGAAATTAAAAAATCCCACAGGCTTGAGTACGTCAGGCATTGCTTGGAGGCTTACAATGAGAGTTAGGGTTATTGGGGATTTCGGGGAGGGATTTAAGTTAAAGGGTTTAATGTCTGACGATCTCCTGTGGGAGGGGGGAATATAGGTATGTGAAAACCCGAAAAGGGTATACATGAAATGATAAATCTAATCTAATCTATAAAAGAATAAATTTATGGTTTCTAGTAAATGGAAACTTTCGGAAATTTAGAACTTTAGAAAATATGTAAATTCGTTCTTCCAAAAAGGAGACGCTACTAAGCAAGCATAGTAGTCGGACGCGTTACACTTCGCTCCTCAATTTTAAATAAATATTTGTTATTTCAATCAATTTTCATAGTTTTTAAATGGTTTGAAACAATTCGCAGTGCCTAGTCTTCCGGTTGAGTGTACTTTCCGGACTCTAGCTGCAGTTTTTTGATGTTATTTGAATAATAACAGTGCTCGCTTCATACAATCTAACGTCAACGCAACGAAATTCGGCTCGTCGGTGTGTGTCGGTGTACCTTGTACCTGTTCTTATACCTGCTGTCATCATCCCTCGAAGAGGCCGCCTTGAGAGTAAACAAATCCATCTATTTATTCTGGGAACTATTAGACTTCGAAAATGACATCAGAATTTCCAGTTTCTCAATTCGATCAACTTTCACAAAAATTTAGCGGACTGGAGTTCTTGATCGCATTTCTGCCTAATAAGGTGGACCAGCTCACATTTGAAAACACAGAACTCAAAGCTGAGCAGGAAAAGCTGGAAAATACCATCAAGGAACAAGGCAACAGAATCGAAATTTTGGAAAGGACCCTAAGGAAAAATAACCTTATCCTCTTCGGTATTATCGAAGAGGACAACGAAGACATCTCTCAGTCAGTCCGTAAAATTTTAAAAACTCATCTCAACATCGAAATGCATCTCGAGCAATTCGTATCAGTTAAACGAATAGGCTTTAACAGGTCGGGTAACCCACGTCCTGTCTTTATTCAGCTCTGCTCCTTCAGAGATAAAAAATCCATTTTAACTCAAATAAGGAAACTAAAAGGGACAGGTATCTCTATTTCTGAGGACTACACCAAAAAAACCAAGCAGAAAGAAAAAGCCTGCTCCCATTTCTGAAAAGGGACCGGGAAAATGGGTTGAAGGCTTCACTCAACAACAACTGGGTGTTTATCGAAGATAAAAGATCCGGGAGCAGCGAAATCTCGAAGATGGAATTGTTAGTACGTGCAGCTGAAGATGACAGGAGAAAGGTACCACAAACCAATCTAAAGCAGCACGTGGTAACGCCAATCCCGGAACTCCTAAGCGAAAGGCCTCCAAATCGCCAACACCATCAGGATCTTTGGATAATTTTTTACAAATAAAGCCAGGCAAACAGCAGATCCCAGGATGGCGACAAAACAAGAAGCCGACAGGAAAGTACACAATACAAGTTATTTGTTTTGGAAGTGTCATGGATTTGTAAGATTTTTAAACTCTGAAATTTCGTTTGATAATTTTAATGTCATTGGTATAGTCAAAACCTGGAATACCCAGGCTCCGAATAATCTAGCTTTAGAAAACAATTTCAAATGTGTCTATTCCAATGCAATCAAAGACAAATCTAGAAGTAGAGCAGGTGGTGGCTTAGCTTTATTTGTTAAAAAAACATTTGCTTTTTGCGAAGTCATAGAAATAACGGAATATTGGAATTTTGTTAGAATTTACAACAACAAAAATTTCAATTTTATCTTTGGTATATGCTACTTTAGTACTTCCTTAGATTCAGATGTTATTTTCAATTTGTTTGCGGAATTTTTGAGTGAACTAAATGACAAACATTACAACGTAGCGACAAGCATTTATGGAGACGTTAACTGTAGAGTAGGCTGTTTATGTCAGGGAGCTTCCGAACTATTTGCTCATTCCAACTTCTAAACTCATCGGGATAGCTACGATGTCAAATTTAATGGAAGGGATAGAAGACTGGTTAGTTTGATGGAGGAAAAAGTGTTCTTTTTATTAAATGGGAGGTCGCGGAGTGACAGCTCAGCCAGATTCACCTATGTTAATTCTGCAGGTAAAAGTATAAATGATTTAATCTGGTATAATACTGAGGCACTAGGGCTACTTGGCGATCAAAAAGTCGATCATTCTGTTGCTTCATCGGATCACTTCCCAGTCTTGTTAGCGCCTTGTTATTCTACTAACTCATTAGGATACCCATATAATGAATGTGAGAATACCAAAACAATTTCAACACATGAAAGGTGGAATGAGAATAACCAGGCTACCTTTGTACAAGAACTACATGTATCGAATAGGCTCGCTGTCAACTTCGCTAACTCAGATATTGATTACCTTAACACAAATATCATAGAAGCCATAATCGATTGTGCAGAAAAATCGGATATGTGTTGAGAAATAAAATCCTCAAACCATAGGCAAGCCAAGCGCGATAAACCCTGGTTTGACCTGGATTGCCGGCAGGCCAAAAGAGTCTTATCCGATTCCTTGAAGAAAGCTAGCACTGCTGCTGGCTCTAATGAAACAAAAATGTGTTATATTGTAGCCAAAAAGAGTTATCAAGACCTGATCTCGGATAAAAAATCCAAATTCGAAAATGACATCCTTGCCGATCTAGAAAAGGTCAATGATAGTGAGGCTTTTTGGGGCACCGTGAATAAATTTAGAGGCTTGAAGGGGTGTACCGTGTCAGTTCTTTCCGCCAAAGACTGGGAAAATTTCCATTATCTTACACTTCCTTTGAGACGTTTGGCACCAGCTTGTTTCACAGATGTACGTCACCCTCTACTCGGCGGGAATATCACATCTCAAGAAATCCTTGATTCAATAAACAAATGTAAATCTAATAAAGCTCCAGGACCCGACATGATCTCTTATTGTTTCTATAAAAACTTGCCTTGAAATTGGTTCCTTTACCTTGAAACTTTATTCAATAAAATATTTTATAATAGATACATTCCAGTAGACTGGACCAAATCCGTAACACATATGGTCCACAAGAAACACGACCCAACAAATCCCGACAATTATCGTCCGATCGCTCTTTTAAATTCGCCACTAAAAATTTTCACTCAAATTTTGCTATTTAGGTTGGAAAAATGGGAATCCTTATGTCACATAATTCCGGAAGCTCAATCAGGGTTCCGTCGCGGTAGAGGATGTATTGATAACATATCCACACTTACTGCTATCTCACAAATTTATTCAAAAAAGAAGAACAGGCATTTTCATGCCATAATAGTAGATTTTTTTCGTGCTTTCCCATCTGTAAACCATCCTCTTATCTGGTCAAAGTTCTACAATCTTGGGGTAAGCTCAAAAATCATTAGAATCTTACAAAGCTTATATGAAAGAGCATCAACCCGTGTGAAGACAGGGGACGGACTCTCAGAGGAAGTACCCGTTACTGAGGGAGTTCTACAGGGGGAAGTACTAAGCCCAATCATGTTCAATCTTCTTACATCCGACATAGAGAAATTTTTCAGAGATAAGGGTTTGGTCGGACTTCGAATACTTGGAAACGCGGACATTATCCTGCTGATATATGCGGATGATTTGATTATTTTTGCTAACACTAAAAGTGATGCAATCAGAAAGCTTAAGGCCCTTCAGGAATATTGTGCAATTAATAAGCTTACAGTTAAGAAAATAAAAACAAAATATACTATCTTCAAAAAGGGCAGAATCAGCGATAAGCTTTTAGGCCTAAAATACGACGATAGTTTTCTAGAATTTGTGCCGATATTTGATTACCTAGGTACTGCTTTTTCAAGGGTTTGTGTATCAAAGCAAGCTGCTTACGACGCAATAAGCAGGGCTCATTTAGCCTCTGCTTCTGCGAATAGTATTTTGATCCACTCTTAATGTTCTTCGTGGCCATCTATGGCTAGAATCCAAGATTCCCTCATCAAAAGTACGTTACCATATGGGTCCCATATCTATGGTCTCAACTACCTAGAGGTCTTCGGGAAGGCACAAGTACATTTCTTCAAAAATTTGTTCCACCTATCTAGAAACACACCTGACTTTGTAGTCAGATTGGAACTAGGATTACCTTGCGTTTCTGAACATATAATAAAGATGGCTCTCAAGTGAGGAGCTCAGGTCTTCGAAATGGAAAACACGCGGTATCCCAAGTTATGTATGCAAAATTTAGCTAAGACTGCTTGCGCTAAGAATCACAAATACAACTGGCTAAGCCAACTCATGAGATGTTCGGAGTCAGCAGGGATAAACCTGAATTTGCTCGAACTTAACGGTGTCAGAATAAATGAAGAAATTGACGCGACTGTTGTTAGATTCCGCGAATTCACTCTCCTCCAAGATATGATCAGTTCGGAAAAAAGTGATTTCAGTTTGATATATAGCAAACTTCTTGTAAACTACGCCGAACCTGAACATTATCTACTTACGAGGTTGCCTTCCCAATGTAGACGCACTTTCGCACAACTTAGAACTGCCTCTAAATACATTATTAAGTTAACATCGAGAACTGACACGACCATAATAGACCCACAACAAATACGTGAAGTATCTAATCTATGCGAAAAAGAGGACTTTATGCATATTCTTATCAAGTGCCCAATCTACTCCCCCATCAGGAAATATTATTCACCAAATGTACAAAATATCACTGTTGATGGACTATGCGTATTACTTTCTAGCAAGGACCCAGTCAGGATTCGTTCTTTACATAACTACGTAAACTTCATGTTGAAAACAAGAGCTTCTTCTCTTTTTGAATAAATATGGCTACTCGATTTTCATTTAAGCCTCGACGACGTAGCGGAATACATTTAAATACGAGGGCTGTTTGATAAGTCAGTAACTTTTTGAATAAGAGATTTTTTTTCTGCAAATAAGCTCTTTATTTTTCAACATAATCTCCTCTTAGCTCGATACACTTAGTCCAGCGTGTTTCCAATATTTTATTCCTTCCAAATAATAAGTTTTCTCAAGGACCTCAAAATAGGTGTTTGTTTCGATGATGACCTCTTCATTCGACCCAAATCTCTTACTACCAAGCTATTTCTTGAGGTTTGGAAACAGGAAATAGTCGCAGGGGGCTGAATCTGGAGAATATGCTGGATGGGGTAGCAATTCGTAGCCCAATTGATGGGATTTGAAGTGATTACACGGTTGCGCTTATGATCGAGAAATGAGCGATCGCGGCACCCATCTCGCGGATAGTTTTCTCATGTCCAAATATTCGTGTAAAATATGATGTACCCGCTCAGTTGAGATGCTTACAGCCTCAGCCACCTCACGCACTTTTACTCTCCTATCGTTCTATTCATTCCATGAATTTTATCGACGATTTCTAGCGTTATGACCTCTTTTAGGCGCCCTGAACGTTCGGCGGCACTTGTGCTGGTACGACCACAACGAAACTCAGTAAACCACTTCTTAACTATTGAAATTGATGGTGCAGAGTCTCCATGGTATTTATCAAGCCTTACCTTTGTTTCAGTTATGGTTTTTTACGCGAAAACTAATGCTTAATTAGTATACGAAATTCGCTTTTCTCCATCTTCGTTGAAATTCAGGAGGTTATGTGTTTCAAGAGCTGTCAAACACAAACTATATGACCCAGCTTGATCAAGATTTAGCAGCAGTCTTCTAATAGATGGCGCTGACGGAATAAAATGCTAATTTGCCAAAAAAAATCTCTTATTCAAAAAGTCACTGACTTATCAAACAGCCCTCCTACTAAACCTAGCTATGTTTCATTTATAAATATTATTATTTTTTTATGTAATATTGGCTCCCCAATGCCATAGAATCTGTATTCTGAAAGGCAATAAATATACTATACTATACTAAGTTTCAAACAAAAAAAATTTTACAACATATCAACCTATGAATAAATAAATTCAGCACTTTATACATTTTCCCAATCTTTGATATGAATAAACATGCAATTCGGCCAAGTTTAGAATAGCTTTGCACATTTACTTATAATTTTTGAAAGAATATTTCTGAAAATGGCTGATTTATAAATAAATTAGTTTTCGCAATAAATAGATGGGATAAATAATTTGTTTCTTGATAAAAGAATATGGAAATAGCCACGTAATTTTCAGTTTTGCGGACTTGGAAAAAAGATGAAAAATGAAATGAAAAAATTAAAAATCAATATAATTTGTTTCCATCAGCTTAGCAAAAACTGATTTGCATCTTATCAATTTATGAATGATAAAATTCAACACTTTTTTCAATTTTCCATATAAATGAATTTACAATAATATTTGGTCAGGTTTACAATGTTTTTGAAAATTTATTTATATAGTTTATATAATCGATTTCTCATCAACTTTGGATAATTGAAAATCACCTGGAAAAACAATTTCAATATTTTTTTAATGCAAGGGCTACTTTATTTATGAATCAGCTGACTTCCGAAATACTTTTCCAAAAATAATCAATAAATATGCAAATAAATTCTAAACTTGACCAAATTGCAAATTTATCTTAATTGAAGATTGAAAGAATGTATAAAGTATTGAATTTGTTTATTTGTGAATAGATATGTTGCAAATACGTTTTTGCTACCTAGATAAAAATCAAGTACATACACGAATTTACAAATTCATAAAAATTGAAAACTTCGATCTTGGTTTCCGTTTGCAATAAATCATATAGTTTTTGTTAGGTAAAAACTATGTACAATTGTCAAAAATCTTGTGGAAAAACAATTTCATTCTTTCCATCGATGGTTACGACAGCAAATGAACTCTTACGATAAGCTCTGGCACGTGCTGCATATCAGTGCCGTATTTGTAGGTTTATTTCACTTTTGGGAAAATACATATACTTCGAATTTTTTAAACTTAAAAATATTTTTTCCCAAATATAAATAAATTTGCGAATAATTATAAACCTGACCAAATTTCATTGTAAATTTATTTTTATGGAAAATTCAAAAAAGTGTAGTATTCGCTTATTTATAAATTTATAAGTTGCAAATAGGTTTTTGCTAATCTGATGGAAACAAATTATAGAAATTTTCTATAAAGTTCTAAAATTCTAAACTTGGCCGAATCGCATGTTTATTTATATCGAAGATTGGGAAAATGTATAAAGTACTGAATTTATTTATTTATAGGTTGCTAAGTTGTAAATAATTTTTTTACATTCTCATCATTTATGATTGAGAAAGTATTAGAATCGTCTGAAATTCCAAATCTTGAATTTTCAACGGATCTCCACGTTTCGAGACCCCCTGAAGACTTAGAAGTCTGAAAACAAATGTAAAACCTTCAGCTCATAGCTCTTTAGAAAATCGATCAGGATTCATGCAAAAGCCCGGCCTAATTCTAACGCGCATCCCAGATTTCCGGCAATCTTAATGTAATAAAGAGGATTTCAGGAATCTATCGCAAATGTTGAAGCATTTCAGAGGATTTCGCATATTTTGTGAGAAACATATATATTTCAAGAATATTTCAGGAGATTCTCAAGATTTGATAGCCATCGATAGGACTTAACAGTATTCTCATGTAATCCATATCATTCTAGTGAAAACAATGAAATAAAATTTTCTCTTGAAAATGGTTGAATTCCTCACCAAAAACTGAAAATTGCACACAAACACGTGTGACTCCAAACCTAGAAATTTGTATTTTCAACTTTTACTTACGCACGAAATTGTGGAAAATCGTAAAAGCACAGAGAAGGGTACAAATGAGAGTTTTCATGATGCTGGAAACACAGAACTGATCTCCGGAAAAATCCTTCAGATGCTATACAAATATGACATATAGCATATGTTTGACTTGTATCTATACCAGTTATATCATGGACAAATAAGATTGGCTACATTCATACGATGTGATGGTGTTAAGAAAATAACTTGTGGACAGAGATAATATACAATACATCGTCTTGCAAACAAGCAAATCTAGGATGACCTTCTACGTGTGCGTATCACATAGGTTCATCGGATTGGTTCAAAATCATACCTGGTGAAATTATTATCTTGAATAGAGGACATGCTCTACCGCACACCCTACATTGTAAAGCCTACGGAAACTATGATCGCTATGCAATATTTGTTTAATAAACCTATAAATCAGGTATTCCACGTTTTGGAGACAAGAAGCATGGCCTCAAATGCTGGCGCATTGACCTTTGCTTGGCACTAAATGCATTCTTATTGAACTTTATTACATTCCCATCAGATAAGGTATTAGATTTGTGTAAAATTTTACATCCCACCCTCCCGTTTTTGTCAAATTCCCACGTTTTGAGACCCCCTGAACCCGAAAAACAGGTTTTGTACGAATTTGTCGGTCTTTCTGTCAGAAACTAAAGAGCCATATCGTTAGCCAGTTATTTTGGAACAAAATTCATAAAGTTAGAGCATATTGGAAATTTTTAAACCATTTTTTTCGAGACTCGAAAATTTCAAGTACACCTTTCGGTAGTGAGTAATCAGCGGAACCATTTATCCCCATAACGTTTTTTGATGGAAACAAAATTGTCAGAGTTATGCCATTTTCAGAATTCAAAAATTTAAACAAAAATGAGGATTTTCAGCCACACAACGGAAGATATGAAGAAAGACACTTCCAATTTTCTCAAAAATTCGAGAAATCAAATTTTGGTCGCACAAAAAATGATGAGGGAAAGAAAGTTTCATTTTTTGGTTAAACTATGCAAGGTAAAATCCAGTTTGTGGTTTTTTTCCGGTCTTATGGTCCAATGAAAAAAAGAATAGAAGATTTTTGATGTTTTCAATCGTTTTCTTCAATCGAAAATTAAACGATAAATATTAACGTTTTTGACGTTTCGGCACACATTGCGGGCCTTCCTCAGAAAATCTGAGAAATTTTAGATAGAGCTTTCACATAACAACAAAGTTTTTGATTGTGAAATTCAAGATAAACATAAATGTTGCGTTACCTTCAATTATACGTAGTCAAATCATCTTTGTTTTATAAAAACTCAAATCGTAGTCAAACATATGTGTCAAAATATAAAATAAAAAATGGTCCAATTTTGAAGCCTCGAAAAAATTGGAGAGACTCCAAAATGCACGAAACGGTTACATTTCTAAAATTCAACTGACATTTAGTAAACGCAATGTATCAAACAGAGAACTAACAGTAATAACATGGACGATACTCAATAGAACAACGATGCGATGTACAGGTCAAATTTACATTGATCCCCGAATGAGAGCAAAAGCGCGCCAAAGCTCATGAATCCAAAACACATATTACTATTTAGGAAGTGAAAATTACTTTTAGAAACTCAATTAGTGCAGAATACACTAATACATTTGATTTATAATAATTTTCTCTTTTTGGAGGTTAATGGAAGTTTCACTGAACTTGTTTATAAAAATAGATTCGATTATTCGTTTCTTGTAGGTATTTTTTTCTCTTGCTAAAATTTTAGTATTGTTAAAATTGAAACCGAAGGAATGGTCAAAGTTCCAAGAGTGCTGAGACAACCCAGTATTTAAATTACCAAGTTCACAATCCCTTTTGTGTTCGGGAAACCTTACTTTTAATCTTCTGCCTGTTTCTCCAACATAAACTTTGTTACATCCGGTACATTTTATTAGGTAAACTATGCCAAATAAATTTTCGGTCTTTTCTCTATCTTTTATGTTTGAAACAAAATTGTCTAATGTAAGGACATTTTTAAAATAAACGTTTATATCAAATTTTTTCAATGAACTTCTTAGGCTTTCGGATAGGCCTTGAACATAAGGTAAAGTTACTCTCAAATCTGATTTATTGCATTGTTCTAACCATTTTTTCTTTTTATTATCTTTCATTGCACTACTGTAAATTTCGTTTATTCTTTCCTTTATAACACTGTTAATTAGTGGAAGTGGATAGCTGTTCTGTTGTAAAGTAGCTTTTAAATTGTCTAAATTCTCTTTTCTAAATTCTACGTCACTTAAATTAATACAGCGGTCCACTAGACCTTTTATTAAGCCTATTTTTTGGTTGAATAAATGGTGCGAATTGTAGTTCAGATACCACCCAGACCAAGAAGGATTTTTGTACCAATTCGTTATTAAATTTCCTTCAGGTTTTTTAATAATCAAAAGGTCTAAAAAACTTATGATCTTATTATTTTCAATTTCCTAAGTAAACTGAATAGAATCTTCAATGCTGTTGAAAGTGTTTACCAATTCTGAAATTCTATCAGTTGGAACAATTAAGAATATGTCATCCACATAACGTTTATGAACTAAGGGTACAAATTTCAACCTTTCCAATGCTCTCTTTTCTACATCTTCCAAAACCGAATTGGACACTATAGGGGACAATGGAGATCCCATCGGACAACCAGATAATTGTTCAAAGAATTTATTATTGAATGAAAATACAGTGTTTTTAAAAACCGTCCTGGCTGCTATCAAAATCTCATTTTTTGATATTTTTGTTAGATTTCGGTAAACGTTTAGTTTCTCCTCAATACATTCCGAAGCCAAATCTAAAGGGATAGTATCGAACATCGAGATGACATCCAAGGAAACTAAAGAATGTGTTTTAGGTACTGATAAATTTCTCAAATCATCTTTCAAATTCCAACTATTTTTTACAAACGCGTTCGTTTTTCCCGAAATTGTCTTCAAAATGTTTGATAAAAACTTTGCTAAGTTGTGTGTAGGAGAACCCACAGTAGAAACAATGAGCCTCCAATTCAAACCTGGTTTGTGAACTTTTGGTAGAGTATACGCTTTTGCTACCATACTACTGTGTGTTCTTATTCTATAAGCTATTTGTTCATTGATGTATCTTTTCTTTTCCCAACGTGGAACAACTTCGTTCCATTTATTTTCAATTGTAGGCACTAAGCTTGTTTTAACATTCTTATATAAAAGATTATTATTCAAAATATTTTCTATAGTCTGATTTTAGTTTGATCTATTGGCTGCGACAGTTAAGTTACCTTTGTCGGCTTTTAAAATTAGCAAATCATCATGCTCATTCTGAAAATTCTTAACTTTTTCCAATGTTTTGCTGTTATTTTTTAATTTATTATTTCTGCTGTGATTTAAAAATAATTCAGTTACTGCTTTTCTAATTTTTAACTTTTGATCATCATCTTCCAAACTTTTTGTACAGTTTTCAATAGTCTAGGAGCAACAATGGGTTTCATGGCCCTTCAATGTCCGTGAGGAAATCAAGGTTATTTTTATGTATTTTTGCCTCCTGAATCCGATTCTTGAAGGTGCCGAGCCGTAAATAGTCAAATTAAAAAGTTATTAACAAATTAATTGTTTGAACATTTGCCACTTTTTACCTATTTAAGTTACAGGGCCCTGCGGTATATCAAAGGATTCCAAATTTATTCAGAAACACGCTCGTTTTTTAAAATTCCAAAAATATTAATTAGAACCCAAGATATTACAAATAAACCACGGCAAACCCATAGAAACGGAACATTTTAGTGTTTAACACGCTACAACTTGTTTCCTATTGAAGTAATGAATTCCCATAACATATAAAAATGTTCGCAATTTCATAAGAAAGTGGTCTGTGTTTCATATGTATTCAAATAATAACCAGAAATGAAAAAATCGCAAGTTAATTAAACAAAAATCGCCCGTTTTCAGACAATTCAACTGTTTGAAGGCTCATAAGGTTCCTCTTATGAATTTTGGTGGTGCCTCATAGTGACCAAACGATTCTTTAGCTTAAGAAGAATCAATTGGTTTTTTGAAACTGCAAAAATGTTAATTAGAACCGAAGCTACGGCGATTTGAGTGATAGAGAAATCTGTCGATGCTCGACAATCCAGTAGGCCGTAAGGGCGGTGCCGCACTCCACCACGCTCACCGTACATTCTCGTTCACTCAAATCCCCGTAGCTCCAATTCTAATTAACATTTTTGCAGCTTTGAAAAACCAATCGATTTGTCTTAAGCTTTAGAATTGTTTGGTCTCTATTAGGCACTACCAACATTCATAGGAGGAAGCTTATGAGCCTTTGAACAATTCATTCGTCCGAAAACGGGCGATTTTTGTTTAATTAACTTGCGATATTTTCATTTCTGGTTATTATTTGAATAAATATGGAACACAAACCTCTTCCTTATTATATTGCGAACAATTTTCTATGTTTTTGAAGTTCATTACTTCAATAGGAAATAAGTTGTAGCGTGTTAGACACTAAAATGTTCCGTTTCTATGAGTTTTCCGTGGTTTACTTGCAATATCTTGGGTTCTAATTAATATTTTTGAGATTCAAAAAAACGAGCGAGTTTCTGAATAAATTTGGAATCATTTGATATACCGCAGAACCCTGTCACTTGAATAGGTAAAAAGTGACAATGTTTTAAACAAATAATTTGTTAATAACTTTTTAATTTGACCATTTACGGCTTGGCACCTTCCGCTATCGCATCCGGGGTTTCGACATTCGACATATTTCTGAAACACTTTTGTAATCTGAAATCTTTGTTTAATTGATGGATACCTGATTCTCTTCGTTTCAATGAATTAAATTTATTTATACACTCAAATCTCTTCTTATATTTTAAATTGTATAAACCCTGTTCTTGTGAAGTAAAAAAAATGTTAATTGAATCTTCTCTGATGAATCTCAATAAACGAAACTTCAAATAGACAGAATGATGACCTAACTCCTTAATATTTTCAACTGTGTTGTTTATCTCAAAATTTAAACTTTTATTCTCGGAAATCAATTTCGTTCTTTGGAATTTTGGAAAAACTTTATAACGGAAATTATTGATTTGGAATACAGTTGTTAGATTCCTAATATGTACTAGAATCAGGGCTTCTTTCCTACACCTAATTAGAGATGTACGTTGCTCTTTCAGATGGACTAGTCTCCTTTGGATGTGAATCCACTGCCCAAGTTCCCATCTGATGTGATGATCGTATTTATTTGCAATATGAGCCAGATCACCCATATTCCAGAACGTTACTGACCTTAGGTGATTCAAAAATCTAGTTTGAAGAAAATCCAGATGTATTTTCCCTTTTTTTCCGACCGTTTTCATACATAAAATCCAGTTTGTGGTTTTCTTCGTTCTTACGGTCCAATAAAAAAAAGAATAGACGATGTTTGATGTTTCCAATCGTTTTCTTTATTTAAAAATTAAACGATAGATATTAACGTTTTTGACGTTTCGGCACACATTGCGGGCTTTCTTCAAAAAATCTGAGAAATTTTAAATAGAGCTTTTAAATAACAACAAAGTTTTTGATTGTGAAATTCGTGATAAACATAAATGTTGCGTTACCTTCAATTATACGTAGTCAAATCATCTTTGTTTTATAAAAACTCAAATCATAGTCAAATAGAATCGTCGTTGTATTGAGTATCGTCCATGTTATCAATGTTAGTTCTCTGTTTGATACATTGTGTTTACTAAATGTCAGTTGAATGTTAGAAACGTAACCGTTTCGTGCATTTTGGAGCCCCTCCAATTTTGCCGAGGCTTCAAAATTGGACCATTTTTTATTTTATATTTTGACACATATGTTTGACTACGATTTGAGTTTTTATAGAACAAAGATGATTTGACTACGTATAATTGAAGGTAACGCAACATTTATGTTGATCACAAATTCACAATCAAAAACTTTGTTGTTATGTGAAAACTCGAACTTAAATATCTCAGATTTTCTGAGGAAGTCCCGCAATGTGTGCGGAAACGTCAAAAACGTTAATATTTATCGTTTAATTTTCAAATAAAGAAAACGATTGGAAACATCAAACATCGTCCATTCTTTTTTTTATTGGACCGTAAGACCGTAGAAAACCACAAACTGGATTTTATGTATGAAAACGGTCGGAAAAAGAAAGGGGAATACATCTGGATTTTCTCCAAACTAGACTATGCAAGGTACGGGAAAACATAAATGAACGAAAATTGTGCACCAAAAGAAGATCTACAAATTTATTCTAAAATTTACTTTTTGATAGAACGAGCATTTCTTGCTTTATTGAA
>WSXT02003345.1:0-46599 GCA_011762715.2 Neuroterus valhalla
TGCACGTGATGTAATAAAAAGAACTGTAACTAGAATGAAAAAAGTTATCGCTCAAGAAGAAATAAACTGCGAAAAGAATTTTGTTTGGGTTGAAAAAAAGCAAAACTGCCGATCACAGTTAAAAAGCGGGACATTTCAAGCAAAATCGGGACCTGGCGGGACATGCCCAAAAAGCAGGACATGTCCCGACAAATCGGGACGACAGGTCACCCTCTGATGATTTCAGAAGATCTACGTTTAATATTGTATAAGAATATTTGCATTCATTAGATTGAAACATTAGATCCGAAAATTCCTATGCTAAAAGCATTAACACTGGCGAGAGAAGTTTGAATTCCAATGCCTCATCACATTGGATTCGACAGCCATAAGAATGGAAAGCGACAATTCGAAATTCCAAGTCAACAAAAATTAATTAGAATCAAATGAGTGATGACTTGAGAAAATAAAGGTCCGGAATCTCGAAGCTAGGAGGCTTGAATATATAAAATACCATGGTTTGCAAATCGAGAGGGTTACAATTTTCTATTCGGAGGAGCTTCCATTTTGAAAAGTCAGAAGGAGTACAATTTTTTCGCAATTGAAAAAAATTAAATTAGGTCAAGTAGAAGTTTTACCAACGGCTTCTTTGAGTTGGATGTATAATTTTTGTTTAAAAACGAGCGAAGCTGAATAAAAGTGAAAACTTCAACATTCAACAATTATTTGAAATCTAATAATTCAAGCACGCCTTTTGATTTGAACAGTTTCAAATTCGGAAATCCTATTTTTCCATTCTTCAACACAAATTTGTATAATTCTGAGAATTTTAGACCATCAAAAGTGACATTTTTTTGACATACTCATTTCAAATCATCCAGAAACCTAAAAATATGAATTATTCCAAATGAAGTTCAATTTATGGAGGAAAAAAATTCAATATTAAAAATTGGACGATATCTAATTAGGTATATTGAGCGTTATATTTTGATGATTTGATCGAAAATTTCGGGTTGGAAAGTTTTTTATTCACAACATAATGAAATCGTAATCCTTATGGATAAAAACCAAAGAAATTAATTAATATTCCATTTATTCTGAAGGAAATTAAGTGACTTCCAACAACATAGATTTACTTTTTAATTCATTATTGGATTCTTTTAATCCTTTCCATTTTTTGCCTAAATTTTTCATATTTTTCAACCTTGCATATTAAACTATGCAAGAGAAACTTTTCAAAAAACGGGAGAAAAGAATGATACGTGATTTCAATTTTTCATAGATTTCGGTTCAGTTTTATTGTGTAATAAATTTGTTTCGAAACAAATAAAGGGCCCCATTTGAAAGGATTTTGAGGGATTGTCTTACTCACGACTATTGTGAATATTACAATGTTTTCGAAAACAAATCCATAAATATTTACAACTTTTTATTCTCGTAAATTGAGTGATGTTAAATCTATAAAATAATGCGAATATTTCTGAGAAAGTGAGATCTGTAAACAGGATGAATAATTTGTTACCAGAAAAGACGAATTTCGAACAAAATATATGGATCCTGAGCCAAATAAATAAATTGTTTAACAAAAAGATTAAAAAAAACGGAAGAGATGAATATTGTATGAAAAATGTCATAGTCGAAACTATAAGTAATAAATATATTAATTAAAGAAAAAAAATTCTTTAATATTAAAAATAAAGAACCCCAATTTTTAATTTTCAAAATTTATATTCTAAATTTCTAAGTTTCAAAGTTTGTTCAGTCGTTATTTAATGATTCAATTTGAAATTAAAATAATTCAATTCCATACATTTTACTCCCTGAATTTGCATGATTTTTATTGCAAAATATATAACGTTTCCAAAAACTGCAGGTAAATTCCGAAGATTCACGATGAAAATGTTTTTAATATTGAATATGAATTTGGAATTAAGGCCTCTTTGGTATTTTATGAGTAAAGTGGAAAATGATGGTAAATTTATTTAATTTTATGGGGAGGGAATATAAAATTCATCAATTTCTATCATTTTTAATCGAAGAATTATGACTTTAGAATGTTCACAGAGGAAGAACGTAATATTTATATCATTTTTTTTTTGAATCTGCAGTTCAAATTTCAAGACTGATAATGGAAAGTTCTATAATTTTGAATATTCGCAATTCAAGATTCATCAATTTTCAATGTGTTACAGAAAATGATGCAATTCGAAATTCTCTATTCTAGATCATTCATCTTGAAGATTTAAAGTGGAAAATTATTCACTTTGAAAGATGCAGAATTTGAATTCGTTAAATCTCATATCTGAGCAATCTCAAATTATTCAATTATTATGATTTATAATTAATGTTCCCAACACTTGTTTCATTTTCTTTTTGCTTACTTGTTATCATCGCTGTGAAATAATAGAATTTATATCAGATACGGTATACTATGAATTGCAAATTTAAAGATTCGAAATTGAAAATTTCTTCAGTTTTGAACACTTGTGATTGAAGACCATTGAATATTCAATGCATAGTTCAATTTTAGAGATTTGATACAAAAAATTTAATTTTTAAGCTTCAAATCTAAAGATTCATAGTTTGAACTTTTCAGTCCCAAAGGATGTACTCCAGAAAATTTCTTGATTCAATATGTAGTTCAATTGCAGACATGGGAAAATGAAAATTATTCAATTCAGAAGATGTGGAGTAAGAACTTTATAATTTTTCCAAATTCACAGTAGAAGATTCATGATTTGAAATCTCGCATTTCAAGATGAAGTACATTAAAATGTTTTCCATTTTCGATGTGGTTAAATTTTGAAGATTAACAATACAAAATTCTTTAATTTTTGCAAGTGAAGACTCTTCAATATTTGATGTATTAAATAGGAAATGATAGAATTTAAAATCCTTTCTCGAAAAATGGTTCATTTTCGGGGATTTAAAACAGAAAATTATTCAATATGGAGCCCCTGAAATCAAATTTTCCCAATTTTATAGAGTCGAAATTTGATATTCTTCCATTCTTTCGGTTTACAATAAGGAATTCATTTTTTGGAATGTTTAAAGTCTAAAATAACGTAATTTTCGATCTTTCATTTTGAAGGGGTTCAGTATTGAAGATTCAAAACTAACACGTCTCCAATTTTATAGATCTTCTTTTGAAATGAAATTCTTTTTGGAAGATTAACAATTCAAGATTTGATAATTTAGGATGTGCTTGCGAATTATTTAATTTCTAAGAATTCAAATTAGATATCTATTACTTCGTAATACTTATGGTTTGAAATGATTTAATCTAACATGCGTTTATTGGAATAGCTGAATTTCCAAGATTCAAATGGAAATTGTTTCGATTCAACAAACCGTTTGGGAAAACTTTCTCTGCAAAACGAATGCTGTTAGCGAATAAAGTTACATCAAATATAATTATTATTCGGAAATTGATGATCAATAGATAATAAAAAGTTATACTTAATCGTGAAGTTTTTAAACCTAATTCTATTCGAGACCGAAAAACACATAAAAATACATGCTAATTTGGGAGGAAATATCATAGTAATTCTGAATTCAATATTGTCGTATCATTATTCAAAACTATATTTTCAAGCCCCAACAAGTTTTAGTGTCGCGAGCAGTTTTCATGTAGTCATATAGTTTTTCATAATCATATAAGAATATATCTGAAAGATTAGCAGAGAAATTTTTCTGTTCGAAAGTATATATCGTCAGAGACGAAAGAAATAATTTTCCCACTTAAAGTCCAATTCAGCATTCGGATTTAATCAAAAACATTCTTCTCTTTTTTGTCAGAACTGTTCGCGTATCAGTTTGATGGTGATCAAAGTTGATTGTGAAATGGGAAATAATATAAACAATTCAATTATAAACTCCTAAACTTTTCAAATGTTTCCCAATTTGCATACTTATATATAAAACTAAA
Source organism: Neuroterus valhalla (assembly GCA_011762715.2). NCBI lineage: Eukaryota > Metazoa > Arthropoda > Insecta > Hymenoptera > Cynipidae > Neuroterus > Neuroterus valhalla. The sequence continues at coordinate 3,908 of WSXT02003345.1, forward strand.
TTCTATAAGCGCAAGATCGTGAATTTTTCTTTTATGTACTTAAAGGACGCCTTAAAGGACTTATATAAGACATATATGGGAATTCTAGATGAAAAAATAAATCAGGTTATAGTGATTGTGGTTGAAAGTTTTGATTAATGAATGACACTCTCTATGATTGCGGGATGCCCCATGTTGGTCGAGTTGGAAATGGACTAATTTTACAGGGAATCCCATAAAATCCAGATTTACTAATCTTAACAACAACTTGATGCTCTTATACAGAGAACGATATGAAAACATGAGAAATTTTTGCAATACAAACACTTTCTGAAGCTAAACCAATATGATTCTGCTGAATGATGTACCAAAATCACAAATATATTGATAATGATATCCTCTTCTCGTTTTCACATTTATCATTGAGAAGTGTATTTACGATTCCTGAGAATTTCTATGATTGAAAGTTAAAGAGATTCTATTTGGATGCAATTCAATTCTAATTGTTCTCAATTTTGAGATTCAAATTTTATTAATGAAATATTTATGGTTTCGATTATCTTATATCGCAAAAAATGTCATTATTTTAAGGCTTTCTCAATATATATTCTTCATAAATTTGTAACACAATCAATTTCGAATAGAGTCCTATCTTTTAAAATGAAAAAACAACATTGACAATTTAGGATCACAAATCAAGTATAATAAACAGTTTAATTTAATGGGTAAATCAATGTTATAGGATTCAAAACTTTTTTCATCACGACATGCTAAAATTTAAGTCCACATATTTTCTACATTTCAAAGAATATAAAGTGATTTCCAATGATGAAAATCTAGGTTTTTGTATAGGACATTGATCAATGTGAGACTGTAAACATTATATTCATTGCCAAAATCCTAATTGATTTGTTTTTGTTTCTTAAACCTCGTATACTGAATAATGTGAAACAATCGAAATTATACTGGAAATTTCCATAACAATAAGGCAAGCATCGAAAAGCAATGTTTAGTTTGCATAAATTTTCTCAAATTTTATTGTTCACTTAATTGTGTTCAAACCAAATACAGGGCTTTATTTGCTGCACTGTGAGGGATCATTCAACCCACGACTATTGTAGGCATCAAAATGTTTTTGAAAACAAGTTTATGATTTTTTTTTATTTTCCAAACTTCGTATAAAGAGTAATATAAAATTGTAAAAATAATACAAATATAATCAAAACATCTCCATACCACCAGGAGTTATTAATAGAAATGGTTCATTTTGCATATATTTCATACAGACATGAAGTATTATTTTATACGCATCTTTTATGGAAATATTCACAGAACTCTAGAGCATAAAATAAGAAAAATATAAATCTCACGACCATCGAGAATTATAAAAACAAATTTCTTATGGTTCTGAAACATTGCATGTTAAATGATGTCATTTGCATTCTTCCCCCGATAAATAAACCGTTTTTATTATGCTCATGTACATTTTTTAGAGTTAAGAAGTTTCACTGTGTATGCAGTGATTCCGTAAGGAAGCACATGACACCATTAACAGCAGTTCTGCAGATTTTTTTACTCACTTCTTCCGTAATAATTCGGAATCCCATAAAAACAAGAACGTAAACTTATTTTTCCTAATCTTACATATTTAAAAATGATAAAATGTTAATATAAAAGAAAAGATCTGGAATTATTGATAACGTTCGAAGACATTTTTTCCTAAATATTTTGAGTCACAAAAATATTAATAGAACATACCAACTAGAAAAGGAAATAAGAGAATCTAAGTAAATAGTCGAATATGAGTTTTCTATTCATAATTTCATCTCGTTCTACAATTCCGTAGAATTTAAACATATTCAGAAGAATGTCACTCATTGTTAATATTGAAAATGATTTTTATTCAATTGAATTTATTCTCCATGTACACCCAGTACACCTATCTCGGGTTTATACAGATAAATTCTTTTTATTTACATTTAATTCGCAAATTTTGATTATAAAAATGAATTAGGCATTCAATTCCTAAGCATTTATTATAAGAAAGAGAATATATACAATTTTTGCAAACATTGAATCTAAGATTTTAGAATTTCTAACGTTTTCAGTTTGGAATAATTCAAACTTTTTCATTCTAAGGCCAGTATGAAAATGTTCAATTATGACCTTCTTGAATTCAAACTATTTCAATTCCGATTGGGGAGAGTTTGAATGCTCATCTAAAAATGATTGAATTTCAACTACTTTCAATATCCAATTGGCCCTGTGTGAAGGTTGAATGGGAAATTTTTTAATTTTAGACATTTAATCAGTTTTTTATTATTCTGATTTTTGAAGCTTTTCATTCAAAAGTGTTCAATTTTTAACGTTTTGATGTGGAAATCATACAACTTCAATCTAAATATATAAATAAGAAATTATTTAATTCTGAAAGCTTCCAACCTAAACACATAAAAATTAACATTTTGTAATATGCATTTCTATAATTTGAGTATAAAATTGTACAATCTGAAACGTTTAAAAAAAAATTTCAAGATTTCAAAGTCCAGAAGTAAATTTAGAAATGCCAAACTTTGAAATTAAAATTCTATGATTCCCATTATTCTCAACATTCAATAAATTTTAAATTATTATAATTTTAAGGGCTTTTCATTTGGAACGGAAAACACTTCCAATGTCTAATTTATTTCTTTCCCGACGCTTTTGATCAGGAATGATAACATTTAGAAATCATTTCCATTTGCGATGGTCCTATTATCTCAATTTCAAATAAAATGAGTCAATTTTGATTGTTATATTTCCAATAGAACAATTTCAACTTAGATATTATTTGATTGGAAAACATAATTATACTATTGATAAATGATTTTGAATCATTTTTAGCTATAGTTTCCACGGGGATTGAGCAAGTCAAAAATGTCTTTCTAAACTTTCAATGATTCGAACGAACTTATTTGAAAAATAAAAAAAAACAAGAGTGAAGGAGCTCCTAAGTCCTGGGCCCTAGGCAAGCTGCAAGCAAAAGTCCTTGTAATTAATAAATTTTCAAATTTTTTATTAGGTCAAAAATTTGTAGAATAGTACACTTTCCATTTAGGAATAATTGGAAAGTCCATAATTTGGAATAAAAAAGCTTCCAAAAAAAATCAGTTTGGGATGCTTATAAATTTGAAATGTTGAGATTTTGATAGTTTCAGAATGAACATTCGGAAATTTTAAATTGCAACTACTTTCAGTTATCATTCTTCACCAAAAGCGTTGGAAATGAAATGACTAGATATTGGAAGTGTTTACAGTTCCAAATGGAAAGCCCAAAAAATTAGAATAATTCAACATTAACTGAATGTTGGGAATAATGGGAGTCATAAAAGTTTTAGTTCAAACTTTGGAAAGAGGACAATAAGCATCCAATGTCCGTCAATTTAAAATTGAATCTGTTCCAATTAATATTCTACAGAAATAAGTATTTATGAATTTACCTTTGGATTTCGAAATCTTGAAATATTTTTTCAAACGTTTCAGATTGTATAATTTTATATTTTAATTTTGGAAATGCCTATTACAAAATGTTAGTTTTTATGTGTATAGGTTGGAAGCTTCCAAAATGAAATATTTTTATATTAAAATATTCGAATTTAAAACATTTAGATCGAAGTTGTTTAATACCATTAGGTCAAGTCTCTTTCGGAGTAAGCGTAACTCGTCTGGTTCCAGCTTCGTTGTACTGCTGGAGGATAAGGAATTAATAGGTAAAGATTCAAAAGAGGAATTGACATGGGAAATTTTGAGCAAGGGATGTGTATTAGACGAAAGCAAGGATAGGTTTCGGATCAGTCTTAGAATTCATTGCGTGTATTTTGCGGACACAAAAAAAAAACCTGATTTCATTTTCAATCTTAATTTTTCAATACAAAACCTTCGTTTGAGAAGCGGCATTTTGAGTAAACTTTGGTGATGATCAGTACTCCAGATCTTTGGAATCCAGAAGAAAATGAACTTTTCTGTTCAAGTTAATATTTCCGCATTAAACATTAAACTGTTTTGTAGCCTGAACAATAAACAGTTTGGTTGGAAATACTTTTCTTTTTAGATGGAAAATCATTCTTGGTTGAAAATTCATGTTTTTTTGGTACGAATTTCATGTTTTACATTATAAAACTCAAGAATTATATTGTAAAGTCATCCATTTTGGTTCAAAATGAATATTTTCGACGAGAAAAATCCTCTGTGATGGAATATTATTTTTTTTTCAAATTCAATTATTTTGGTAGAGATTCCAACTATAAGGCTGAAAATTCATATTCTATGGTAGTAAATTAGTCTCTTTCGGTAAAAACTCCAACTTTGACAGTTTAGAATTGAACTGAATTCATTTTATTCATCCAAATCAAGAAACTTATTGGGACTAAAAATTGTGGCCGATAGATGGTATGTGAAATTCTCCAGAATCATCAGAATTGTAATTGCAGTTGTGATTGCAATTGTCATTCTCTTATTTTAAACAGCACGCAGTCAGGCATGACTGATGTCCAAATAGAAAACAGAGGAGGAAAGCCCCGCCGTCGAGGGACTTATCCTCACTGGCTCGCCTATTCCTGAAGGCGAACCTTTAGAAGGCCATTCCGCCGTTACAACTTCCTTTCGCACCCATTGACTTCTCAGGAAAGTACGGTTCTGCGGAGACGCCTGTTTTGTCAACTGAAGCTCCTTCTACTCTAGGTAAGAGGATTCTCCCATGGACCCCACGCTTGGGGGGTCTTGCCCGCAGGCGCTCTGAATGGGTTTTATTGTGCGTTGACCCTTCAGGTTCTTATGGCTTCCTGGTGCCAACCACCCCCAAGGGAACTCTTCCCCCTACACCTGGGAGGTGTAGGGGAAGAGACACCTTTGAGTGTCGCCAGCGCCGCTACGCCAAACACCCCGGAACCATCGATCGACGGCAGTGGCGACGGCGTGTTCTTTCTGGTTGCCGACGGGAAAATAAAAAAAAAAAAAACCAACGTGAGGCTCGAAGTGCTTACACTTCTAATTTCCATCAGAGTTTAAAGACGAATCCTCTCCATCCCACATTAAGATGATTTGCTCTCCGAGCTCACCCCACAGCGGCCCTGGTAGGCCATCAGCTAGAACGATGGCTACAAGGAACATTTCGGTTTCCGAATGAAACTGACAAAACTCGGTGGCGCCCACTGTTTCCCCTTTTTGTGAAAGTTGACCGCAGATGACCCTCCATTTCGATCTCTCAACGAGTAAGGAGTAGCTCAGTTCCGGCCACCACCTGAAATGCTTCGCGTATTCTATTCAGAGAACCACCCATCGAAGACGTGCCTGCCCCCGGGCCAAGCAGCTGCTAAGATTCAGTCGACATACCGCCCGTTCCTTGGCCTAATAAAGCATCCCCCAGCGTCCTGTAAAGAGCTGGAATTATCGCTCGAAATCCTCAAAGGGAGAATCCAGAAATGTTGGTATCCTTCGCCATGCGCTGCCATCGCTGATTGGCGGGCGCTGGTACGGGCTTCAATAACACCATACGCTCCATTACCCACATTTTTGGAGATTAATTACGAGGACCCTGAGGAGTTTCCCCTTCAATGGGAATAATATTTTACTGAAGCTTCAACTGAACCGCTCCTTTAGTCAAGGATGGTGACGAAATCTTTGCCAGAGAAAGCTGGGAAACAGTACGAAGTGTACCATAACCTGTCCCTGCAATAGGCGAAATTAAGAAATTTGCTATTGCAGCATTAGCCGGGAGTATCAGTTCTAAACACACCGCATATCAAATTGTATGCAGCAAAACCAGAAGAAAAGGAAGCTGCAGGTGTTCGAAGCTCTCAAGCCTTATATGAAGAAAGTGCTCAGGGCAGCGACAGTACCCTCATATGAGGATTTAGTGGAACGGACCATTCAGGCTGAAGCTGACGAAGCCGAGGAAACTCCTCGAAAAACGGCCCGAGACAATTCCTATGTCAAATCACACCTCCCCAGACTAACAACAAGTCACCGGCTCCCACTCCACACGTTCACCCCACCGCAGTGCCATTACTGCCCGGGGCGACATACCCACAAAGATTGTACCATGATACTGGCCTGGCAAACCACCGCGGTTCCGGGCAACTGGCGAGGCAGGGCAGCCGGAAGCGGAACTACATCCGCCCTGGTCATGCCTCGATCCTAAACGCCGCTTCTACCAATCTTAGCAGCCTTCCTCGAGTCCGTATCTTGTTGGAAAGTCGGAAAGTCACCGCTGAGATCAATAATCTAGCCTGGGAAACTTCGTCAACAAGGCCGTCTTGACGAAGTACGAGTCTCAAATTTGCTTACCTAGTCACCTCCATGTTCTTCTAGCCGCAGTTGGCGTAACCATTACTCTTGATGGCGTAACCACTTCGAGCACCATCCTTCAGGAGGTTGCCTACTCCGGCATATTTCATATCAGCCCAGAACTCAGAGATGAAATGATCCTTGGCAGGCCCTGGCTGGAACAGCACAAAGTTATCCATGACCACGTGGCCGACTGCATCTTCGTCGGTACCACTGGCTGACAGCGTGTTCACCCCAGCACCCTTAATCACGCACACAGTAGTGGGTAGGGGTGTCTATACAAACCCTATCAAATGTCGAGCACGAAATGAAACTGAAGGACGGACACCTCTACCGAAAAGTACCTTGACGTTACTCAGAAGAAAAGCGTCGATAAATTGATATTCAAGTCTAAGAGATGCTTCGCGACGGCATTATTCACTTTCGGAATGGACTTTCAGTTCGAATATAGTAATTGTCGGGAAGAAGGATGGCGATTACCGTTTTTGCGTCGACTACCGTTGTTCAAACAATATGACCGTTGATGCACCCCAGTGCCTCCCAAGGTCCATAAGATCTTGAAGGATCTGGGCAGAGCAAAAATATTTTTTACCCACGATCTGAAAAGTGGGTACTGTCAGGAGCCTATGGCGCCCTGTTCTCACCAGTACACTGACTTCTCAGCGCCCTGCGGACGCCAGTATATGTTCCACGTGATGGCCTTTGACATCAAGAATGCTCCAGGAATCTTTCAAAACCTCATGCATAAGGTTCTGGCTGAGCAATGGGGCATTTACGCCAAAGCATACATAGACGACATCGTCGTTTACTCACGGGCCTAGAAGGACCACTTACTTCACTCCGCTCTCGTTTTCAAACGTCTTGTTATATATGGGCTCATCGTCGTCCAGGCAAAGTGTAATCTCGGTCACAAAAAACCCCCTAACCTCGGCCACATTATCTGTACCGATGGTAACTCGGCATATTGAGGCCATTCAACATATCACCCCACCACGCACCCGAAAAGAGATGCGCTCCTTTCAGAATTCTGTAACGGGGTGAAAGAATACATACCAAATTCTTCGGTAATTCTTGCCCCATTATCGGATGTGCTCTCCACGAAACGCTCTTACAAAATTACTCCAGAAAATCTCATACATTTTCAGACGGCTGAGGCGCCTGTCCAGAAGACCGAAATCCAGCTTTGTCCGAAACCCGAATTGAGATTTGTTCTCCAAACTGTCGCTAGCGTTCGATGAGTGGGAGAAGTATAAAATTTACTACTTCAAATTCATAATAAAAAATTTGTAAAAATTTTGAATTAAGAACCATTCGACAAGAGAAAATTGGAACCACAATAACTGATATAATTGAGCCTATCATTTCGAGAACTTTGAATGCAAAATAGTTTGAGTTGAAAGACTTCTAATTTTAGAATTATTCAATTTAGAAACATCCAGTTGAAAAATTTTATGAATACTTATGGCTTCATTTCCAACTGAGATTAAAAAAATTTGGAGAATGTGTTTCTCAACTTCTAATAATCAAAACAACAAACTTTTTATGATAGAGTTTTCCCAAACAACAGCTCTCTTCCAACTTTCCTTATTATATTATAAAAAAAAATGTTTACTCTTTTACGCCCTCCCCTCTAATGTCAATGGGTTCAAAGTTTAAAGGAATATCTAAAAGGTGCATTTGGCATGATAACTATTTCTTTCACCTGTATTAGTAAATATGATCTTGTACCGAGATATTCTCTATAGAATTCTGGAGATATTTCGACATAGTATTCCCACGTGCCTAATCCTACTCTGATACTATCTCGTGATCAATTTAGGCCATCCCAATATTCCGATTGTAGCCCAATGTTCTAAGCAGTACTTTCGTTCAGGCTAGCTGTGGAACTCTCATACAGCGTGTTTGGGCAAGCAATTGGCTTCTGGTTCTTTGGACTGGGCAAGTCGTCTTCTTCACGCAGAAGTACAGTGCGTCTCAAACCCACCGGAGTGGAATGGGCAGCTCTGACTCGGAATATGAGATAAAGAGTTAGAAATATCATCTAATTCGGCAGCGGAGTAGTTCTTTGTCCTCTCAACTGCTCTTTTTTCACTTCTTCAGCAGGAATTGGTGGGCATTACTTTTCAGACGTTATGAAGTCACATAGCTCTTTTGGACACATAATGTTATTTGATGACGTATTTGTTCAATAAGTGTCAGACTTCGTATATCTCCCTCCTCGGGTTTCGAGGGATTTTCGACAGGAATAGGGGATATAGATAGATAGGGGGATCGCTGGAGAGGCACTATGGGTCAGCAAAAGAGTGTTGATTATATATTCCCTCTTTCATATTCTCTTTCTTGCGTCGGAGGACACCAGCATTTTGTTACCAATGTGCTGATTGTTAGTCAGCAGCTTTGACTCGTTCAATATGTAATGGTAAATACTCAGTTCGTGAACGATCTTTCGGGCCCTCACATCAACAGACTTAACGGATGTTACGAACTGAATTTGGGTACGTCTCCTACCTGGATTAGTCAATCTTTTTACATAGTTGATGGAAGCGCTTTTTGGTCTTCTGATCCACTGTCGGTTTCACTTTTTTATTTGATTCAGCTAAGTCTTTCACCGCATCATAAATTGGGAAAGAGGTAGTCCAGAAGTGAGACTTCTGGAGTTGAGTGAGAAATTAGAGCAAGGGACGCTTTTGTATGTCAAGGTTCTCCCTTATCCAGATATCACTATTATCTTTGGAGTAACATCTCTTCTATGAGGCAGGTCTCAATGTCGCTTCCTCATTTTGTCTGCAGCTTATCGTCGCAGCCGCTAGAAAGCGTTCCGCGCACATACCTTGTTTACAAGAGGTTGTCGGCGTGGTTTCGTAACGTCTGTTGAAATTCAGGATGTCGTTCCTGAGGTAACCCATCTACGCAAGACGCCGATGGTCTCTGCCATATAATTATAAAGCTACTTTACGTTGAATAATGAGGAAGTCTACTATTACAGAACCTTTCCAAATCATAACATACAAATCAGTCAATGTACTGAAGTTGCATCTGAATCCAGTTGACGCTCGTTCTGAATTATCATTGAAATTAAAATAACCTTCCGAATTGTTACCAAAGAATCAAATGTCTCTAGAAAGTTGTATATTCGGAGAGACTCGGGAAAGTTTGGAAAGCATTAAATTTTTCATAACAAATGAACCATCGTTGAATATAGTTTTTTGAATACGCCTCCCTAAAAATGTATAGAAAAGCGATGGAAAAAAACTTGGTTAAAAACAAAATTGTTCCATGTTCTTGAAAAGTTTTCTTAAAACCTGTTCCTTTGGGGTCATACTACCTCGAATTAAAAATTTGATCCCTATCAATTTTACCAGCATTTCTTCAACTGAACAAAAAGGAACAGTGGTCAGTGTACATAAAAGAGCAGATATAATTTTTTCATTATTTTGTTTGTTGTTTCTGATTTTATGTTCTTCTACAAATAGAGTTGAAGAACATAATACATCCATGTAGTAAGTGCTTTCATCCACATGATTGGAATGAGGCGATTTTTTATCTGAATGGGTAATTCGATGTTTATGGAATCTCATCGCAATTTATACGGTTTGCGAAATTTATGAAAGAGCAAAGGTCCATCTTGTTGTATATAGCAAGAATCCCTAAGAAATATCCAGTCATTCATTCTTGTATCTTCAGAGCAAATTTACCGAAAAGTTTTTCAACATCATCAGCCATGCGGTTGGTAATTTTTGTCTTCCTCTCCTACTTTGCTTACAGTACTGAATGTAAGTCACATGTGCCGCCTCCTATTGGTCTGAGTGAAGACGAAGCTATGCGTGAGTGCAACAACATTTAATTTTGTTTATTACATTTAATAATGGAAAAATAAAACCTATATCAAAAGAAGGGGGAAATGTAGGGAAAGAACTGGAATGTGTTTGTACCATTTTAATCATGAGAGCATGGAGAGAGTAGAGATAATGGAATCACATCTCTCTCCGAAGATCTCTATCTAAAAAAATGTGCCCGCTGCGCGGGCACATTCTCATCGCGCGCTTGCCTTTGTACCTCACTATAGTTGTATAAAAAGCTTGTGAAACTCAAAAGCGAAATGTCGACTTATATACTCCAATTTGATGAGTGTGAATACTCTTCTGTTAAAACTTCTCCGGCTTCAACGAATACATTCCTATAGCGTGTCTCGTGCTGCGCACTCGTTCAATGTTTGTCCAAAACGGTGGAGAAGTTTTGTTGCCTAATTTTTTCACATGCTGTCTAGTTTTTCTGGAAATTCGATGAACAACTTTTCTCCAATAATCTTCTGTGTAAGCCTCAGTCATTTTTCAAAAGTTTTATTATTTCAGTTTCATATTTATCTTTCCTGATTGAAATGAAAAATACATATCCTGTTGAAAAAGTTGACAACACATCAAAGATATTTTCCTGGTGAAGAACTTGCGTCTATTCGATCTTTTCCTTAGCTTGTGTCAATTGTCAAAGAGTTCATTTTTTTCATTTTTTGATGCCTTTTTATAAATGAAGCAAAAACCACTTGTCTTATGAAAGAGTTAATCATACGAAATTCGTAGATCTCTTTCCGGTGCACAATTTTAGTACATTTACATTTTCCCGTAGAAATGTTCTATTTCTCACTATTTTTTGTGCGACCAAAATTAGACAACCGAATCATCCTAAGTACTGTTCATATCATCACGAATGGTAGCAATCCTCTCCTGGCAATGGTCAGGAATCACGAAATGAACGGGGAAGGAGCGTTCCTTCACACAGCTGCGGAGAAAGCAGCTGAAACCCTTGGCCTAGAACTCAACATCAGGAGTGAGGACAGTGTACTACATCATCAAGGTGTCTCACTCCTCGAATCACAGGTGAAGAAAGCGGAGACGAAAAACTTCCTGAAACAACATGAAGACAAGGTGATGCACGGAAAATTTCACAAAATTGTGAAAGAAAAATCCTTTTCACATGAGTCAACGTTTGCTTTCCTCAGATCATCTGGTCTCAATTCAGGAACAGAGAGTTTCATTTTCGCATGTCAGAATGGTGTGATTTCCACCTTGGCATACTGTAGAAGCATATTACGTTGAGATGTTCCCAGCAATAGGTGCAGGGCACGTCATATACTTCCTGAGCACCTATGGCATATACTATCGAATTGCCCTATTCACGCAGAAATGACGTATTTGTACAGACACAACGCTGCCATTGTTGTCGCTTTCATGGCGTTGCCCGTGACCCTGCTCTGGTGAACGCTCCAAGGGAGATAGCGTCTTTTGTTGAAAACGAGGAGTGCCGAATCTATTGGAACTACAATTTCTCGAAAATATCCCCTATCCAACACACAAGACCCGACATCGTGCTCCTTGACAAACGTGATCAAACTATGTTCGTGATTGAATTCTCGGCTCCGACTGACTCCAACATCAAAGGGAAGGAAACCGAGAAAAAGGAGAGGCACAAAGATCTTATAGAACACCTCCACCGACATCATCAAGGATATTCGGTCAAATGATTCGTTCTTATCATCGGTGTTGTTGGAGGTGCGACGCCTGCACTGGTTAGTAACCTGAAAGCCATACCGGTGTGGCAAAAATATGCCGTGGCACTTGCTGGATGGGTGCAAATAGCAATCATACTTGGGTCGCTTTGTGTCCCTAAGACGCACGAGGGTTTCGCTGGTCCTTCATTGTGATTTTGTCGTGCATGTGGCCACTCATCTCACGGTCGTGAGACGTTGTCATAGATGTGTTATACCGCGGTTCAACTGGGAGCTTGTGCCATTTTCCTGAATGACTATTGATCTCAGGCGGAACCTGCGGTGGTATACTTCAGTTTATATCACTCAATTTGTGTGTTCACAGATAATCGCTGATAGAAATTATTAATTTAATTTCCAGAGACTTGCATCGTAGCATTTATTACAGTTGAAGGCTTTAAATGTAGATTTTCACCTCACAATCCCTCTATCAAGCCATACGGAACAAGGCTAGATAGCCTTCGTAAGTGAATATACTATTCTTGCCTCAATTAGTTAAATTTTTATTAAGACTTACGCAAATCTTGATTTTTTCTCCAGGAAATGAACAAGTTAATTCTTGGTATCGTTATTCGATGTTTCTAACTTTCTTTGAAGCTTATACGCTCCATTTATGATCCACTTCTCCATATTCCATGCAAATTTTTTTTTTGCAGCTAAATGTGCAGTACCAATACGAGAACATCCCAACAGATTCTGGTGTAAAATGAAATGAGGTGTATTGTGTGTTGTGAATAATTTGATAATCATAAATAAGGCTTCAGGTAAATAAAAAATGTTGATGAATTATATGCACGATTATTATTAAAAACTTTTTCTTCAATATAAAGAATGTTCACAATGGTTTTCTTCATCAGAGATTCTTAATTTCCGCAAACGCGCCACAATATACCCCATGGTTTGTTACTCATTACATGCCAGCTTGGATGACATCACTCGAATGCTTTCTTCCTGAACGTATATGTTGCTTTCCCTCTATAGTATGACTAAAAACGGTAAGCAGCGCGATGCTCATAATTGTCAGAACGCAAGCATAAAAAATAACGAAGAACAGAAGTACCAGTAATCCAATAATAGAGCCCGCAAGTTGTGTAAGGGTTTGTGTTGCTGCTCTCTACCTGGCCATAAACCTTATTTCTCCGCGGAGCCCAACCACAGGAGCCAGTGGGAAGACAGATAATAATTATGAGATCAGGCGATACAGATTGCAAATACAAAGAGAACTACAGAGATGCTAATTTTAGAAACATTGTTGGAGTATTTCTGGAGAAAAAAGAAGGTTTCAGTAGGAGGATGAAGGGATAGCAGAAAGTGAAAGGTATTTGAAAAGGGGTGGTTGATTAAAAGATTGGGTAAATAGAACGCATGGGAGTGAAATTAAGGTTGAGCTGAATTCGCTGTGGAGGGTTAAAAAGTAATTAACCCAGAATAAAAATGAAATCATAAAACGTGATGAAGTAAGAGATATGAACGTTCGGAAGTATGAGGAAGCGCAATAGTATATGGAAAGCAAGAAACATAGTGTCAGATATCAATTGCATGTGTGCGAAATAAAAGCACTGTTAATTGATCTTCATATTGGAAACAAGAAGAGGAAACGATATGCGTGCTTTATAAGTAAATTAAGGTACATCAAAACTTTGGCGATTTTTTGCTTAGTAGATTGTCATGGATATTGAGAATATATTCGATTGATAGAGTAGCGGCTGCGTATTCCTAGGTCCCAGAAACTCAGTTGATACGTGTTTCATATTTGAGAACGGGGTCGAAATTTGTTTAAATACATTCTCTCATAATTAATGAAAATTTATTATATCACAGTGATAATTTTATATCATTCAACGTAATCACCAACTGATTACGCAACTTTAAAGTGTTACGAAAATACAGAGAAAATGTTTATTTGGAAATTTTTACAATAACTTCATTTAAAAATGTTTTAATATCTTGTGAGATTATTTCTTCTGGAATTGCAATGCCTCAATTTGAAATGATTTTATTAAATCCTCATTCGTCCCGTAAAATTGATTCCATCAGTTGCGAACGCTTACAAAAATGCTAAGCGTAGAACAGATATTTTCAATAAGCCTAGAAAAACTGGGGACGGCAGCCTGGTCCACAGAAATCCGCTAAGCGCAGGCAAAATATCTGTGGTGCTTCCTAACACTTATTCCTTATATTTTCGAAAATCTTGGCTGAATACTTCTGGAACGTTTTCGATGAGTCTCTGAAGCTAGCTAGCGTTCATCTGGGAATCATATGCTTATCTCCAAGAATAAAGTTTCAAAAGCAACTCAGAAGCTTGCTCATAAGTCAACTGCTTGCACTCATATCGTTTCCACTCTTATATTTGTAACGGTTCGTCCCGCTCAACCTCTATGTTGTCCCGCCGAACGCTTAAGCCTGGCCAGGGCTTCGGAGTTGGGACAAGTTTTATGAAGAAACGAACAGCTGTTTTGAATAGAAAACAAATGAAAAATGATATATTCTTCCTATAAAATACAGAACTCACTAAGACTAAGTGTGGGTGTGTATGTGCGGGTAGGTTTCATTCTTAAGTGCGGTTGTGGCTTCGGAACGTTCAATTTGAAGTGTGAGTGTGAAAGCGTAGTCTTACTAATATGATCTGATAACTGAGGATGAGGGAAAAAGCGGACGAGATTAATACAGCGCACGTCGGGTGGCCTTTTCCCGGAGCGGAAGTCTGGGCGTTGTCCTTGCGTCGCACTCTGGAAGCAAAAGGAAAGAGGGCTCCGGATTAGCAAGGTATATGGCTGTCAGTCGCGCGCGTGGGTCCTTGAGGAAAACCAGGCTACCTTCCCACGGTCAGTTGTAGTGGGAAGGAAGCTTGGACACAGATCCCTTTAGGAGGCAACGCTGACTTCGAGGAACGGGGAGGCGGGTAGTGAGCCGCACGTAGGCCGGGCAGGGGAACCTGACGCCGGCGTACCCTGGACTCGAAGGACGGCCACAGGGGTACCTGTCGACCGCCGATCGAGCCGGCTACAGGGAGCGGGAAGCAGGTGGTGTGCCGCAGGTAGGCCGGTCAGGGGCACCTGACACCGGCGTGCTCTGTACTTGAAGGACGGCCACAGGGGCACCTGTCGACGGCTTATCAGGTCGGCGGCGAGAAGCGGAAAGGATTGCACTAGGAGTTGGGAGAGGTCGGCTGGACGCCTACTGGGAATGCAGGACGGCCAGGGGAGAGATCCCGGGTAAGAGATCCCCGATGTTACTCGGTTCACCGCACCCAACGAACTGCCACCAGTGTGCTCAGATCGGAAACTGAAGCCACTTACTAACACACAAGCGCTGTTTGTGTACATTAGTTAGTGGCTTCAGTTTCCGATCTGAGCACACTGAAAACGGCCGTTCCTGCGTCGCGCAGCGAGGTATATAGCCTGTGCCTGCTCAGCGCGTCGGCGCACTAGGCGGTGGTGCATGGAAGGGAGCAACTCGGTGGACCGGTGTGCGCGTGGGTCTGCGCGCTATGTAGCGGTACGTTACATGTTCGAGGACTGATCGTCTTTGTTTGCTTTGCTACTCTTGCACATTTTTCATTTTGCATTGGGACGTCGTAGATAGGCGAAATATGGACGAAGCTATAGCAACCTTGAATAATTAAACAAATATATTCCAACTTTGTATCTATAGAATTATATTCAACATGTGGGTTTTCGCATGAAACGTCTCCTTATGGCTGATTCTAGTTTTGGGAATATTCATTTCTTTCTGAGTCAGGGTAAAACTGATTGTTTTCGAATTTGAGTTGATAATGATACCAGGATCATTAATAAATCCATCGACTCTATATTTATGTCCACGAACCAACCATTAGGTTTATAAAATCTTCGAAGGAACAGTATAAAATGCCCGCTTTTGGCACTCGCCAACTTCAGATGCGTTTTTCGAAGTTTAAACTTAGAAAATATCCATTTGACGACTTGAAATGCTAGGGTCCGGAATATGACTGTTCAGAACATAACCGAACAACAATACGAACCCTCACCATGATTCAATCGCCACTAAATTGCTAGTTTTTGCACCTAATGTGAAGCAGTTGCTTGTTCAGTACGACCAAGTCGATGTGATATACACTGATGTTTGGGAAGCGCTTGATAACAATTTGTGGCGCAGAAAGCGGAAATACTTAAAGAGTATTAGATTATAAATGCCTCGAATGGATTGGGAATTTAGTACACGGATGTATTTTGAGACGCTAATTACCAATGCAATATGGGAAATACCCGCAAATATAATTTTTGAAGTCTGAATACCAAATGCTGGGTTCTTGGGACGATCATTGGCTCGTTTTCTTGAAAACGTTAGTCGCTCAAAGCTCAGCCGCTCGAAGTTTGCATATGCGGCGAAAAAAATGCAGTCTCCTCATGAAAACGGTTCCGGCTCCTCATTTCGAAAAAGAACTTATAGAAGATACCAGCGATGGACCATTCAGTTTGCTGCTTGATGAATCCAACGATATCTCTGTTATGAAATCACTCGGAATGGCCACAATTTATTTTGGAGAATTTACTGAGAAGTTTCGTTCGTCTTTTTAGGCCTCGTCGAATTAGGAGCCTGCAACGCAATGGGATTGTTGCAGCCGTCACCTCAACGCTTTCGTCTCTAAATTTGGATATAAAAAACATGCGTGAGATCGGAACGGATGCTGCGAGTATCATGGTTGGCATTAATAATGGGTTCAACACCAAGTTGAAAAGTCTCGTCCCTGATCAGATTTTGATCAGGTGAATCTGCCACCCTTTACAATTTGCTCTTTCTCATGCTGTGGTAACTGCTTTCCTGAGACACTTGGAATTTCTTATAAACGAAACATACAACTGGTTCAGCAAGTCTTATTTATGACGATTAAAACACAGCAAGCTCTGTGAAACCCTGAATTCCGGGAAAATACCATTGAAGATGCTGAGTATGTCACTGTTTTTAAAGACAATTTCAACTCAAGTACAGAAAGTCAACAAATTGTTTGAATTGAAAAGTTCCGACCCAACAAAGATTTTGCAGGTAAAAGAATATATAATTTTTTCATATAAAAATTCTCTTATCAAAATATGTTATAAGTTTAATGCTGGATTATTGTAAGTAAGAAACCTCAAGAAACAGTTTGCACGAAATTCATGCGAATTCATGTAAAACAGGACTTGACTCTACTCATCCGATCTCTCGCACTCAAAATCGTTGATCCATCAGCGCATCGCCTCAACATTTTCATACAAAACATCGAGGACTATCTCATACCTAAACCATAACTGGATTGTGCAGATGAGAATTTCCAGTCTTTCTCCTCCACCCATGTCTCACTCAGCATTACTACGTCCCATTTTTTCAATTCCTCACAGAAACCTAAGTCTTTGTTTCTTGATCCCGACACATTCCAGAATGCCACTTTCACTTCACCCACTTCTCTTGTTCTTGTCTCTATGTTTTTTACCCTTCCGTAAACCCCGCCGCGTTCCGTTGACTTTCACCTCGCCGTTCTCTGTCCTTTCCCCCCCTTGCCTTTTTTGACAGACTTCTAAAACTTCTTTCTCTTCGTCCCAGATCCTCATCTCTCCGTTTACCCATATCCCATCCCTCCCAATTATTACCCTGCTACCTTTCCTTCTTTCTTCCTATGCACTCTGCCCTATTCTCCATTTTCTTCTCCTTTCCTGCCACGTCACATTTTCTTCGATTCTCTCTGTTCTCCCTTTCAACAGTCTCTTCTTCCCCATTAATTCGAATCTTTCCTCCTCATATCCTAGTATCACCAAACACATACCTCTCCTCCCTTCCTCAATCCTTCCTATTGTCCTTACTGTTTCTACCTTCACCTTTGCCCCAATGTCGCTCAACACTTTCCTCACCTCTTCCTCTCCTGTTCTGCTTTTTATTTCCATCCCCTTGATCACCACGTTCTTACTTCTCCTCTTCCTTTGTTTTCCTTCCATCTGTCTTTCTATCTAAGCCAGTCTCCTTTGTACATATCTGTCACTATTCTGCGCGTCCTGCGTATTTATCCCACCTTTATTCAGTTTCTCGCTACTTTCTTTCCCCTTCATACTCTGCTATGCCCTAGCTTCTAATCTATTCAATCTCTCTTCTATTGCTGTGATCTCTATCTTCCTACTTTCTTCAATCTCTCGTAGCTGATTCTCCAAACTTTCCAATTTTTTCCATACTTTCTCTTTTTCTGTTCCCCACTCTTCCCAATTCTTTCGTAATTTGTTAACTTCCTCTTTGGTCTCATCCCCTTTCTCATTCAGATCCTCTAGTCTTCCACACATTTCCTCTTTTAATTCCTTTATCAATTTTACAATCAGGTTTTCCCCCTTCTCTCTTTCCAGTGTTTTCCTATTTATCCTACTCTTTTTTAAATCTCCCGCCTTCTCCACTTCCTCAAAATCATCTTCCCTTCTTCTTTTTTCCTCAGAAGATTTTTCCTTCTCACTCTCGCTGCTCGTCGCGTGAATCCGTTTCCGCCACTCGTCGAGGAAACAGCTTGAATCTCGAGATCCTAGACTGTGTGAGCGTGACGTCGCTCTGCTTAACAGTTCTAAAATGGTTGGCCTACCCCTTCTGCTATTTCCTCGGCTGGCAGTTGTTGGAATAGGCCCCCCTCTCCTCGCCGGCGTCTCGTCTGAGCCGATAATATTCCCTTCAGCGCTCGCCTCTATTTCCTTCTCGTTCCCTCCCTCTACATCGCCAATCTCGCTTCTCTTGGGCCCTGCGTTTGGACTCCGTGCCAGAGGCATTCTCCCGCGCTTTCCACTTCACAAAAACGTAACCGTGTAGAATTTGCTACACCTTCAACCTCAAAACTGTCCCCAAAATTACGCCCCTCACTACACTTTTTACTTCTTTCCTATCCCTAGCTTTGCTTCAGCTCTGAAATCTCCCGATACTCAACAAACAACCGATTCTTATAACATTCACTCTAACCTAAAATACTCCGGACCTCATTCAATTTTACCTTTCTTTCCTCACATTCACCCTTTCTTCCACTCCCTTTACTCTCACTCAAACTCACATCCTTTACTTCCTTACTCACCACACTTTCACCTTCTTTTTTCACTTTCCCTCCTAAATAGTCAAAAAATGAAGCGCATCACAAAAACACCGTCCTTCTACACTCGGTCCTGGAAACGGAAGCCAGAAAACGAAAAAAGTGATCTGGCAACACTGCACGGCGCCTCCAGAATCGCAGTCACTCTCGTGTCGAGATATACTAATACACAATCCTTTTCGAAGTCGAAAACTATTATCATGTCCACTAAAGAAAGATCTAAGTTTTTTTAATAGCCGCGTTTTGTACGCCATCCACAGTACGCCAACGTGATTTTCAAGATTTGTCGGATAGTTTTTCGGAATTTCTTTCTTAGTTTCCGGAATATCTGTCTCGAACTTCCGTCTGATGGGTTTTCTGACCCTTCCGCGGCTTGATACCGGTGATGTTTCTTTTCCTATAAGCAGGAAACTTTTTCTAATCGAATCACGGCTCCTTGCAGATTTCGGTACCTACTTGCGGAATTTTATTGGAAAAGATGCCGTGCTTGGAGTATCAATTTTTGTTCCTTCTACATTTTCTTATTTTTCATCATACAAATCGATGGAAATGTTTCCATTTGCGGCGTCAACATCAGCTGCGTCTTTAGCCAGAGCATCTGCAGGAAGATCATTCCCATTTTTTCCTAGTAACATCATTCAATATACTATTTTCGTTTTGAGCAAATCCTGCGAACCGCATCAGTAACTGGTAATGCTGCACATGACGAGCAGTAGGACACATGGGGAGGACTCACCTCCGTTTATTCAGCTCAACTTTTATTGGATTCATCTTCATGAAAAAAAATATCAATAAGCATTCAATCAAGAGTTTGACATAATAATAATAATAATAATAATAATAATAATAACAATAATAATAATAATAATAATAAAAATATTAATAATAATTTTGATTGTTAACATCTTGACTTCATCAGGCACTTGACTTAGTCTGTGGCTGATGATAAAACACCGGGGAAGAAGACCCGAGATAAATTTTCGACGAAATAATAATAATAAGTCTTGGTATCCTCCGTTAGAGTTGTAAAGGCCTAAGCCACTGTACGGGGGTTGTATTCAGACCAACAACTTTTCGTTCAAAAAGTTGACCTTGAAGGATATTACACAATGTTTTTTCGACTTTCCTTATAGATTTAAGGAAGGTGAGCACTCGAACTTTCAAAGACAGTTGAATGTGCGCGTATACATCAATTATCAATTACGCGAATTCTCTAGCAAGGTTCGTATGGCATTGATGAACCGAATCAACGCTTTCCGAAAACACCGCTCTGTTTACAACTCAAAAGAGAATTAACATATAAAGGGTTACCGACATCTAAAATGTTACTAAAAATGGTGTTTTAAAGGGCATAGTTGGTATAGAAATCAGTGTTGCCACTTTGCGCAAGAGTGGAGAACCGGAGTTCGACCACCGGTCGGAGTTGGTTAAGAGCGCACCGATCATAAAAGGGCGTCTCCAGGTGAAATTTGCTTGGAGAATTGTTCAGTCGCAGAGAGCGGGAGGAAAAAAAGGCGTCGTGTTAGAAATTAAAAATACCATTACATTAGGCTCAGAATACATATGTCACGCTTCCAAAGTCGATAGAACACATAAAAGTCGCATTTGTTCATTTATATTCAATAAAAAATGTCGGGATACCGGTAACTGGGCGTCTGCCATTATGTCGGAAAGAAGTATGCGACGAATTTAAGCTCTGAGAAAATTTCAAGCGAACCGTTTTTTCTACGACGTTTGAAGTAAACTTTCTAAAAATTCCAGTGTAATCAAGTCATAAATATTGTAACTATTGATGATTTTATAAGAAACGCTCGGCGTGCGAGCTGCGCGTCCAGCGCTTGCGCACGGCAGTAACAGGATATTATGTGCTCTGCGCAGATTGTTTTATTACTGCGATGGATCATTGTAAAATTTATTGTTATTGAATCTATAAAATAATTTATTTATACGATAACAGACACTAATAGATTTTAATGCATAAGATTTTTTTACATACTTATAGTACGCTCTCGTTTTCGAAATGGTTATTGACATGCAAAAAATTTTGAATCTCGCGCGTTTGCCCACAATCAGATCGTCTCTTGTTTTTCCAAGAATCTACTCGTTTTCACACAGCGCCAAAAGTTGTGCGTGCATTTGGGCTCTCTGAGAAATTGTGTTATTTGTCAAACAATATAATCAATATTAGGACAATTCTCCACGTTACGTCGGAAAATTTATTATTCCGAGTTTGTTATTAAAATGATTAGCGAAAAATCCTCTACCAATACCGGAAAAAAGAGGAAACGGAATGAACTGTCGTGGAAACAGAATGAAAAAAATAGACAGGAACCAGGTGAGAGTTATGCGCAGTAAAACTTTTGTACAGTTCAGATGAATTTTTCTAATGTTAAGACTTAACTGCAGGGTAACGAGTACGTTTCACGTTCTGGAAAAACCCGTGTCCGCTGAAATCTGCAAACATGTAACCTCCTGTTGTTTCAAAAATGTCACGAAAAAATCAATAGTACACAACGAAAAGCGTTCTATACGGAGTTTTGGAAACTCGCATTGCAAATGATGTTAGGATGTCCAAGGTTTGACACCATACCGAGCGATGACTTTGTGAAAGATCGGTTTTTTCCGTCTTCTCGAGCCACCGCAATTTGGGCCGTTGCGTCTAGTTCCAAAAGATTTCTAGTGATATACAGTCAGTCTAACATTATAGATGTGGCTTTGTGCGTTAAGAGTATTGTTGATGTTTACATTTGCTATTACATGCATTTGATGCATGTTTGATCACTGTTTTTTACTCATTATATCGAATTGCGGTAAATGTTTATTTGCACGCAATCAATCCATGCGTTTCGTGCATGTTCGAGAAAACTGATATCCGATGCCTCGCGAGTGTGACCATCCAGTGTGCTCAGATTGGAAACTGAAGCCAGTCACTACTACACGCGCGCTGTGTGTGAGTGACACGTCCAGACACGGCTCGACGTATACGTCAAGCCGTGTTGCTCACACACAGCGCGCGTGTATTAGCGACTGGCTTCAGTTTCCGATCTGAGCACACTGTGACCATCACATGATGGTGATACTGTAGCTGCAAGCATAAGTGACCATTAATTGGTTATATTGTATCTACAAACGTAGAATAAAAAGGGTTTTTTGTGCCGAGAGGCTTTTTCCCTTTTCAAAAAACAGTGTTTATATACTTTCCATCCACATCATATCCTCATTCATATTCTTTATTATTATTATGAACGTTATTAGTAAGTGAGCCTAAGTGGGTAAAAACTTCCCTGCCGGAAGTTTCGGATTGAAATTTATTCCGAACCAATCCGAACTCTACCGAATCATTCCGGAATCTGTATCTGAACCATTCCGAAGTCATCCGAAATGAATGTTCAATCCTTTCTAATCCATGCGTCGGAATCAAATTCAATCTGAATGAATCCGATACTTATCTGTAACTAACACCTAATCCTTTTCAATCCGATTGGATCCGAATCAAACTATTAATCCTTTCTAATCCGTAATCTCAATCCGAAAGAATCAGAAACCTTGTTTCAATCCTTTCAAATTTGCCCTTTTGATCCGAATGGATCCGAGGCTCATACGAAATAACTGTTCAATCCTTTCTAATCCATGCGTCAGAATCAAATTCAATCCGATCGAATCCGAATTGAACTATTAATCCTTCCAATCCGTGATCTTAATCCGAGTGAATCAGAAAACTTATTTCAATCCTTTCCAATCTGTGATCCTAATTCGAACTATAGAACTGTAGTTCCAGAGAATTTCCGGATTCATTCGGATTGAATTTGATTCCGACGCATGGATTAGAAAGGATACAACAGTCATTTCGTATGAGCCTCGGATCTATTCGGATCAAAAGTGCGGATTGGAAAGAATTGAAATAAGGTTTCTGATTCATTCGGATTAAAATCATGGATTGGGGAGGATTAATAGTTCAATTTGGATTCAATCGGATTGGCCACACGTATTGAAAAGGAATAAGTGCTAGTTTCAGAGAAGTATCGGATTTATTCGGATTAAATTTGATTCTGACGCTTGCATTAGAAAGGATTGAACAGTCATTTCTCATAAGCCTCGGATTCATGCGGATTAGGAATACGGATTGGAAAGGATTATTAGTTCATTTCGGATCCAATCGGATTGGCCATTCGGATTGAAAAGGATTAGGTGTTAGTTTCAGAGAAGTATCGGATTCATTCAGATTGAATTTGATTCCGACGCATGGATTAGAAAGGATTGAATATTCATTTCGGATGACTTCCGAATGGTTCGGATACAGATTCCGGAATGATTCGGTAGAGCTCGGATTGGTCCGGAAAAAATTTCAATCCGAAACTTCCGCCAGGGTTGAACCACGGAGTTTTGCGATGTAGGTAACGTTCCGACAAAACAGCATCATTCAAAAGGCATTAATGACGATAAGGCCATCCCTGCAGTCAATTCCAAGGAAAATCATCCTATGGGATTATTTTTTCCAATCGAAAACTGGACGCATTCCCGTTTGTCAAGGATTTTTGTGTAATGTATTAGACATCGGGCAAAATAGGATACGTTCCGTTCAAAGTAAATCATAGAAAAATGAATCTCTCGGAGTCAATCGTGGCAGGCATGAAAATCACGTCATTTGTTTAACAGATGAAGTTAAAGAGGTGAGCATTGCTCATTTTTTGTCTATTTCTGATAGTAAGTCTTATTATACAAGAGAACAATCGTCCTTGCAATATTTTGAAAACCCTGAGTTGTCCATGAAAAAAAACCGCATGAATTATTTCTCGAGTTATTTCCCTTGAGTCAAACGATTTAAGAAAATTTTTTTTATTTTAATCCGAATTTTTCGTTCTCAAAACCCTGTACCGATGTCTGTAATATTTGCTTTAGAAATAAAAACAATAATGGAGATTCTGATGTGAAGGTACATGAACCGAACGTGAAAAATTATTCCGCATTGGAAGAAGGATTATTTGCAGAAAAAAATGTTTTGTGCCTTGAGTTCGATTTCAGGAAAAACTAAGCTTTGCCAAAAATTCCGGTTTGATCCATTTAATGAGAGATAACTCTGGGCACGCGTCTTCAATGTTAATGTTTTGGACACAAATAAACGAAGTTACATCTACTTTGTTTGGAAGGAGACTAAAAAAAGATTCAAACACTGTGTGCAATATGCTGTACGATGCAATGAAACAGGAATATAATATTACTTGTTACGAGAAAATTGATCTGTTCTCTGAAAGTTGTTGTGGTCAGAACAAGAACTATTTACTCTCAGTCTTTTATCATTACTATCCCAAAAGTGGGAAACGGAAATTTAGCACATATAACCTGTTCAGGGTCACTCCCACTGATCTTGTGATCGTAATCTCGGGATGCATGGAAAGGAATAAAAGAAAGTCGAAACCATCGCAACTACTGAAGAGTGTTATCAAATAATTCCAGAGGCAAGAAATCCACCATTCACCAATATTTAAGAGTCTAACTACGCAGTAAATGGTTTTGAGGCACTCATTGACGCAGGAAAACCGAAATCGAATCTGCGAAAGAGATAGTAAAGCATAACAGATTATTTCATCTGAGACGCGTTACTAAAATACATTTTGAAGGTTGAAAAACGTATGGGTCAAACTTCTCTAATGTTAATAACTGCTAAAGAAAGGAAGCGTACAATAGGTATATAAATAAAAATTTATGTATTATAACCTTTTATCGTCTGTTATCTAATAAATCAATTAATAATAGAAAATCCGTATTTTTCATCATTTCGCATAAATCATTTCGCCGAGATCTTTTGATGGAATCACCCATAGTTACAATATTTATTACTCGATTACACTGAAGTTTCCAGAAAGCTTTCTTCGAATGTCGGAGAAAAAACGGCCCGCTTGAAGTTCTCTCAAAGTTTAAGTTCGTCGCATTCTCTTTTCCGCCGAAGTGGCAGAAACCCGGTTACCGGTAACCCGA
Organism: Neuroterus valhalla; assembly: GCA_011762715.2. Classification (NCBI taxonomy): domain Eukaryota; kingdom Metazoa; phylum Arthropoda; class Insecta; order Hymenoptera; family Cynipidae; genus Neuroterus; species Neuroterus valhalla. The sequence continues at coordinate 28,795 of WSXT02003345.1, forward strand.
CATCCGTTATTAAATATATGTGAACGAATGAACTTTTTATGTATTCTATCGACTTTAGAAGGGTAACGTATGAATTTTGTGCATACTTTGAAAATTTCAAATCTTTACATCAGTTATTGAACTATAATCGTCGAGTTGATATCCAAAAAACATCCAATTTGAGTGCAATAAAAAATGCAATTTTAATTAATTATTATTTCGCATTTTTTAGGCTTGTTCCATCAATTTTGGGTCGGATTGAAAAAACCTTAGTGATTTGTTACTGCAAACTCTCACCTAGAAGGTGGCAGTAGCCGTTTTGCGATTCTGTGAAAAAGTTGATTTATTGCACACTCTGAAAATGGTGAGAATGGCTGGAGGAATCTGATGAGTGAATATCGAATGTTTCACATAGTATTCATAATTTTAATAAAATTAATGGATCGCGACAATAGGGAAACGTTCCGAAAGTACAAAAATAAACTTTTTCTTGTTTTATCACCTCTCCAATCACTACAGTTGAAGCATACTGCATGACGATGCTCGCTGCAGATTGGAAATATGCAAACGTTGCATGTTGTCGTTTTGTGATCAAGATGCCAATTACAATAGTGGCATCTGAGTTGTTTTCAGAGCTCGGAAGTTCACTCCTTAGAAGGTGGAATCTCGATACCGAGCAAATCGGACAGACAATTTCTCGAATGTTTCGTGAGTGAGACATTAGTTAGTCGCGAACGCGAGTGAGGTTAAAGTAAGGAGTTGCTTAATATTCGCAAAAATTGTTTTTGAGGAAGGAAGTCGTTTCTATAACTTAACTTATGCAAGATACAACTGTTCACTCCGGCTTTATCAAGAATCCCATAAAACATTCGCAACGTCCATGGGTACGTCTTCCTTGCTACTATATATCTTTGGCAGAATCGATACGAGAGATCGGTGCCACCTTTTATCCAATTATAATCTATAAACACAGCGGGTTTTTGAGTTCTCTGATCAATAGCGGGACTCCGATTGAGGGTCGATAGAAGGTGAAAAATCTTATTCTTTTTCGGAGCGTAATAAACCAACATTTTGTTAGTGTCATACGCGGATGAACTTGTTCCCACTTCATGCGAAGTCTTGAAATTTTCTGGTATTTCGCATTTATTTTTTTCGAACAGTGCCGACCATTGTCATGTAATACTCGGTAAACAATTTTTCAGCAATTATAACAGATGTGAACCAATTATCCATCGTAATATTTCTCCAGCTCCCGTGAATAGACTCTGATAATGTTCTAACATAATAATCTGGAACGCTTTCAAGGCGATCTTTTTGAGCAACTCCTGTATAGGGCATAGCGTTAAACATTCAGAAAGTTTTCGAGTCATTTCTCATTATTAATTTCAGTCCGTATCTGTCGGGCTGCAACGGCTGCGAAAACCCAATATGCTCGTCGATCGTACAAGACTCTGATGGTGAGGAATATGCCCCGCAATTGTGAATAAAATCATCCTATATTTTCTGGATTGGAGCCAATCTATCACTTCCCCGTCTTTCGTTTCGCGTATTCTCATCATCGAATCTGAGGCAAGAGATTAGAAAATTGAATCTTTGAAGGCTCATTGTTCCACGAAATTGAGTAATGCCGGATTTTTCGGACCATAGGTCTTCAGGATTACATTTAGACGATTTCAATAAGCTACACGCATAAAATAAACCAATGAATGCCTTGAGTTCCTCTTGAGCTACCTCTCGATGGTGAGACCGCACTTTATTTTCTGGATAGGATTTCATTTTTCGGCGTATTTCCTCGTTCGTATGGTTCACAATTTTCATGAGTAGGGTGTCTGGATGAGGCAGTGACCAGGCTTCTAAAGAGTTTGTGACACCATTTGCTTCTCCTTTACAAGATGGCAGGAACACTGCTGTATCTCTGTTATGATGCATCGGTCTACTTGGCTCCACCGCAATCCATGAGTATTTACTTCGTGTTGTGGTGACTCGTACCTTAGGCCTCCCTCTCCCTTTTCCAGGTGTGGAGCGAGGTCTACCTCGGGGTCGTCCTGCTGATTTCGTATAGATAAGGAATTTTTTTTTGTATATATTAGGAATTTTTGATTGACACGCAGGTTTTTTAAACATGAGTAAAGCTACAAACCCACCAGTTCTAGCCCAAAAACTGCGACGTTTTTTTGGAGTCCTGGCCTCCATTCCCTTATCAAAATAAGAATTTGACCTCAAAATCTGGATCAGCAGTTGAGTCATCTTCGATTTTCGTTTCTGTACTACTTGATCAGAGGTGCCCAATGCATGAGCAACGGTGTAAATAACTGTCGCTCGGCAATCCCCTCTCTTACCACCTTGGATGCGTTCATGCGCTGATTGCAATGTGGAAAGGGTTCCTCGGTGGCCGGGCTGTGTGAACAGTGCGTGCAAGTAGGCGTGGTCAGGCGTAGTCAGACGAAGTCGTGGTGGAACTAGGAGAGAATTCTTGATGGAACGCTCGGAGGAGGGGGAGAAAGATGAAGCGCGCCAACCTTGCGTTAGACACCCCTGTACTAGATTCTTGCTCCATTCCAGAGGCATCCTTTTTTCCGGAAGTTTCATCATCTTCTCCATGATCATCCTCTTCCAAACCCTTTCTCACTATTTCGGCAGCTCTTGTATTCATTTTTTACTACGAATGAAACACAGAATTACAACTGGATACAAAAGTCCTCCAAAAATTAAATCCTTATCCATCAACTAGTAATCCAATCTACATTCAGGCCACTTCTAAGCATATTTTTTAAAGTGGATTTTTTTCACCAAAAATGATATAACACTGTTCTTAGAAACGAAAATAAGTGAAAAAAAGGATGAGAAATTTCAAGGCAATTTTCAACATAACTTGGCGTTCCTGGGTGAGCAGTAACCCACAAAACTCTCTAATTGCGGCTTACTCGAACAGCTGTCGACGGCTGACTGGCGCACTATTTCTGTCGGGTAGGCCGTATTTTTCCCCTAATTCACGGAAAGTTAGTTGACCCCCTCCCCTTATATTTTTCTCACAATATTCACTTTTCCACTGTCCCTCGGTGTACAGTAATCCAGGGTGCCACTAGAGATTTATAAACTGATAATCGGATTTATTAATTATATCCGCAAAACATGTCGACTTTTGCCAGCCTAATGTAATGGTTTCTTCCGCTCTCTGCTTGTGGATAATTCTTTTACCGAATTTCACGCGGAGGCGCCCTTTTATGATCGGTGCGCTCTTTTTTTCGTAGGAGAGAATGTCCCCTAGGGAAAAAATTTTTCTAAACTTATAATGCTATTCTTATTACTGCACACGTCGTTTATGAGTGTAAATAGTTTATTCTGTGTTAAGCGCTTAATGCAAAAAGTTATAAAAAAAAACCCGAAATGGCACCATTTTTGTCTCTCGAAATATAATTCAGCCTTTATTAAAAAAAAAAAAACGTTTGCATTCAGCTCATATGGAAATAACATAATTGATATTCAAACAGAATTGGTTGAAAATGGTAATATGTCGAATTTCGCTCACAAAGTAGTGACCAGAACCGTTACCTCAATGTTTTTGAAAGCGCAAAGGAAACTTCGCCAACATGTAGACTAGCAACCCTGCATGACCTCTAATCATCAAGATTTTTCTGAAATGCCTCAATTCATAGAGAAACATATACTTTGGACAAAATTCAGGTGATAAACGACGTTATTATAGAAAAATAAAAAAAAATAAAAATTTTATATGAATAGGAAATCCTCAAAAAAAACAAACTATTATTTGATTTTGTACACACGTGCATTTGTATGAGATTTTGCAGGTATGCTGTTCATTTAGAATATGATGATAATATCAAGAAAGTATAAAACTATTGGAAAAGCCGATTTTGATAAATATTTACTGAAGTATTATCAAAATTAGTGGTGAAATGTTGTGCAATTATTTCACTAAAAAGTACTCATCATTCTTAGGTAAGGTTTCTTGAATACATACGATATACGTACTATACGTCCCTAACCTAAGCCCACTATTCCCTGATATGCCATTGCGCTCGAGGAGATTATTCTTATTTATCGTCATTCGATTTGGACGCTCAATTATGCAAGAGTGTAGTCATGAGTGAAGAATCTGCATAATGGGTCTTTGAAGATTTCTAGATGCTTTTTCAATTGTCCGTTCTTCTGAAGTCTATGTGTGCACTTTACTTTTACTTTACCGTACACTAAAGAGGTTGTGTGACTGCCACTAAGTAAGTCTAAGAAGAGTATGTTTGCTGCTATATCTTCGTCAAACTGGAAACTGCCAGAAGATTACATTTTCTCATGTGCTTTACCTAGGCTCGTTTTTGTATAAAACATTGAATATTCTTTTGTTAACGCATTCATGAGAACTAGAAGATCTACGTCTTCTCCTACGATGGATACCGAGTCAAATGATGGAGAAATACTGATTATGAAGCGCTGATTATCAATTTCTCCAACTCTTCCGTAGCTTTACTTCACTGTCAAGTTAGACTCTACGAACTTCATTTTCAGCATTGAGATCAAACACATTTTATTTGTTCCCCTGGACAGGAATTTTTCTTGTATGACAGTTGCCACCATCGACTCTTCAATGTGAATGCCTGCACGAGTATGTTTTTTTAGCGAACTAATCTTTCAGCATTCTCTGTGCTCTTGTTGACTGCATCAGGTGGATATCCATCAAAAAACACAATCGAATTACGAACTGCACGTAGTTCGCACAGATTGATGCAAAAGATTCGCTGCGATGCTAAAAAAATCCATGTTATGGATGTCCATCTTCTTCGGAATGGATGCTGCTTCCAAAATCCGTGTCATCTGTGGAAGGTGTGAAAGCTTTCAGAAAGAAAAACGAAGGTTTTTGGCGATCTTGGCAAGCAAAGAAAATGAAGATCGATAAGAAGAAGATTGAAGATAGGTAATTTTTCATTTTACTTCTACTGATCTTCATTTATTTGCATGCCAAAAGAATCCCAGGATTTTCTGCGGGTTCAATTTTTTCCTTTTGTTTTTCTTGTGTTATTGGAGGCACTAGCGCATCCCATCTTGGGAAATATTAATAAAGGAAAGAGGGTTGGTTCAAATTTTAGATATTCTTGCAACTCTCCTAATTACTTGGCGATACTGATTCTTTGAAAAATAAGAAAGGATCGATAAAAATCGCAACGTCATCAATCATTATTAAGACAGGGAAACTTGTGCTCTTCAAAAGATATTAGCAACATTCGTCGTTCTTCAGAAGATTCGGAGGAAGTTATTATAGATTGAATGGAAGACTATGGTACGCCATTTTCGTAAAAACCGTCCTCTCTCTTTCCTAGTTTTTTTTTCGTTTTTGTTCACGCCATCAGTTACAGGAGAGTAAACCATCTTATACACCCTTGCCAAATCCCTTTTTATTTCATTTCCCAGCTCCGTTTCCTTACATCTACGACATCTATACCACAGCAAAAACCCGAGGGTACACTTTGTTGCAGGTAGAATCTGAACGGTGTTCCCTGAAACCTCCTCCAGGGTTCAATGAACCCCCTATGTGGGGTACTCTCACACAAGTCGCGTGAATATAATACAAATCGGTGGTCCCTACATATACCACGTGAAATGACAGGCTGCTTTGCAGACATGCAGGCTACCTGCATGTCTAGAGTTGTGGTCTAATATTAGAAGATGCAAATAACGCACTTTGCAATGTCTATACAGACTTTGGCATATGATCAACAAAGCTGTCAAAAATTCCATATCCCAATTGTCGGGGACTCAAATTGGATAGCATGAACACAACCTATGGTACTTTCCGTTGCAGTTTGCATGTACCCTAGAACGGGTGTCCCATTCACAGTTTGTTTTTACTGGGAAAGCTTAAGATTATTCTATACGCACTAATCCCACACACATCAATTGGCGACAAATATATTCTATGTAACGTTTTATTTTTTATTCCCTCCTTTTCCTTCTGAATAACGCTTGCATTCGCTGCAGTGACTCATGAAAAAAATATATTCATTTTGGCAGTGGCGTAGAGAGCTTCAAGTCATGGGAGGAGGGGGGGGGGATAAAGATTGTTCAATCAGGTCAAAAAGGTAGACCACTATTTCTTGACTAACCCTGATCATGTATTACCAACTACGATGGAGGAGGAGGGGGGGGGGGGGGTACCGCCGCTTATCTACACCACCGTATTTTTGAATTTATTGTATAACAAATTTAATTTAGTTGGGATGATTGCCATGTTTATCAAGATGAAAAAAATTCGAAGGCTTGTTTATTTCTATCGACGACACAAAAAAAGTATAAAGGCTTATTTGGAAATCTTCAAAGTGAATGCTACCTATGAATTATTAAATATCAGGCCTCCCGTGTATATAATAACTGTTGTAAATGGAAATGGCTGTACTAAGATAGTTGGCATTGAAAAACTTGGGCGTAAATTTTGTCGTTGGTAGAACCTGAACGGTGTTTACATTACCGTGGCACCTTGGGTACGATAAGCCAACTATGTTAGGTACTTTTGACGGGTGCTATTCCGAATTTACGCCATGTTCTTCGAAGTATAGATGGTGTGTTTTCCGCATCATGTAAAACAAGGGCCCTCTATTAGGTAGGAATAGGCAAGCAGCTATTTCAGTTTGAAAACCTATGCGCCAAGTAAGGATGAAAGTTATGTGGGAGTGTGCCATTCTTTTTCTCATAGGTCTCGGACCCAAGATGACAGCAGGATTATTCCCACCTGTTAGAGGGCTCTGAGACACTGAACTATATAATACTCTGAATATTGGATGACGTCACAGATGCGGGCCGAGTTGAAGTAAGTGATCACAATGTTGGCGACTGTTCCTTGGCGCTTGCGTTTTGACCGCTTGCTTATTGGCCCCAGTTGGCGCCAGCTGGCACGCTAATTCAAAATGAGTAATTAAACTACTTCTCGTAATTAAAATAAATAATAAATAAAGATTGCACCAAATATATAGAAATTGTATAAATTTTGATTTAAGGCATAAAAAAAAATTATAATAGCACCGAAAAGCGTCCACGCTTCAACCTTACAATACGAGCCTATCTTCTATCCAGAGTATAATAATATGGATCTAGGCGCGGATCCAGGGGGGGGGGGGGGTGTAGGGGGTTCAAACGCCCCCCGAAATTTTTGACACTATAAATTTCAGCTTAGCGCGGTTAAGATGTGCATAAGGTGTACTTTTCTTACTCATGTTGGAAACGCCCTCCAAAATATTCTCCTGGATCCGCCCCCGAATGGATCAGTGGTCATAATATATACCACGTGAAAAGATCGTCTTCTTTGCATGCATGTAGGCTACCTGCATGTATAGAGTTGTGGCCTAATATTGCAAGGTGCAAATAACACACCTTGCAATGTATACAGGCTACGACGTATGATCGACAAAGTTTTCGAAGTAAAATTCCGTACCCCAAGTCGTCAGCCAATCACACCCCGCTTGGATTGGTAACGCAACAAGTGTTTAATTCACACTTTGTTTTTACTGTGTGCTTGTAAAAAACCGAACTTTTCATGAATGATAAGGACATCGTTGAAAGAAATGTGTTGTAAGATTTATTTCCTAATGCTCAGCTTTTATTAGGCATCTACTGCATTCTTTCCATATTTGAAAGAGGAATCAATTGTGATAATATGTCGATGGATTCTATTGAAAGAGATACGGCTAGAGAAATTCAATAAAAAATTGTCGACGCAGAATCTGAAGAAAATAATAAAAAATTTACACAACGAGCTTAACCATTCACCAAAATACGTGGTCGATTATTTAAAAAAAAACTGGGAATCGATATGAGATGAATAATTTTCACATGAAAATTTCTTACACAAGACGTCTTTGAATCAAATGAATAACCGGCTTGAGACCTTGAACAGTTAAATAAAGCAGGTGGTGAAAAACAGTCCTTTGGGGAAGTTTAAGAAAGAAATTCACAAATATAGTCTCAAAATGTGGAATTCGATCATAAACAAGGGTGAGAATTTCTCGAAGTTGCAACTATTTGATAACGACACAGAAATGTACCATGGAAACTATTCTACTCAATCCGCATTCGCATCAGGGCAAAACGAACTGAAAGACAAGGAAAATGGTACTGTCCTGAATGTGATCAAAAATATAATTCATTCTTTTAGTTCTTCTTGTAATCATGTCAGGATAACGAGTGACCGAGAATATCGAAAAAATCAGAGAACTTCCAAAATCTGGAAAAGTCAGGAAATTACCGTAGACTTTGTCCGGATTTACAGTTTATTCTTTTAATGAATTCATTCTATTTGGTAGTTGTGAGCAGTTTTTTGTACTATAAAAAGATGGATAAATTGTACTTCAATGACATTATTCTTTGTAAAAGCGATGTGATAGGAAATAGGTAATTTTTGGGCCCTAAATGCTGCAGTCCAAAATAAGAAAGTTGGATGTCAAAAACCAAAATCGATTTCTAACAAAAATATTCCTTTTCTTTCTTTGAAGAACATCTTACTATTTCAAGTTGAAAATTCCTGTATTTGATTAAAAACTCATGTTCCGGTTAAGTATTAATCTCATCCGGTATTACATTTAAATATTGTGATTGTTTCATCTTTTCGCTCCAAAAAATCAATAGTCTGGTTGAATTTTTATTTTCTTGACTGAGACATCATTTTTGAATAGACATTGACCCTTTTTGTTGAAAATTATTCTCTCTTCATGGAAATTTTATATTTTTAGCTTAAAAAAGAACTGTTTAGCTAGATGTGCTCTGCTTTGGTTGAATGCTTAACGATCCCTTTTTTTTATTTGTCCATCGTAATTGGATTTAACTGCTTTTTTTGTAAAATTAAAAAACTATGTGGTTAATATATACATTGGTAAATCAAAATTGAATCATTTAAATTACAGCTAAACTGTTCAGTTGAAAATTCATCAATTTTGTAGAAAATAAAAATTTTTAACATAAGAAAAAAAGGGGGAATGGCACTAATCATTCTGTATACGACGGTTGTAAAAATTAGGATAAAATGTATGGAACATACGAATTATCTTTTATCAGTAACGAAGATAAATGCCCTCGGTGGAAGAAAGGAGGAAAATTGCATAGTTTTACGAATTCAAATTCAATGGAAAGGTTCTACGTTGTCTAAGATAAGAAAGGAAGAAAAAAAGTAGTCTGTGAATTTTATCTTTCACTCGCCACTCTATTTTACTCTCATGTCGCCTTATATTTAGTAGGCTTACATTGCTATTATTTTTTACAGGCATATGTTTGCATTGAGGCAGTATTTAAATATCGATTTTAAATCGGAAACATCACAAATATACAGAAAAAACCGCGAAAGCGTACCATTCTAAACCTATGTGCGCGCTCTGCGCATATAAATTCGGGCCGTTGTGCTCTCGTTTCTTGGCGTGTCACTCTCCAAAAACTGAGCAAGCTCTCCTCGCAGCGTTAGAGCGCGAGCGCCTCAAGCAGCTTGTGGCGAGATGGTGCAAACCTTTGGTGCAGACAGTGTATTTATGTAATATTTCGACAGGCACGTGCATGTCTGTTCTATCGCTGAGATTTGTTTTGTCGTTTCGGTGTGATAAAAAAAAATGTTTGTGTGCGGAAATCTGATTTTCAAATCCTTGTTGCAACCTTCTACTCACCATGATGGATCAATTTCTCAAAGAATACTATTTCGAAGACTTGTGAGGAATCTTCATGCATCAGTATACATAACCTATATTATATTAGCAAAGCGTGTACAAAGAATTACACTCACAGTTACTGTGTTCAATTGATAAATGTCGAATCGGAAAAGAATACTAGTGTGGAAATCTAATTTCAAAATTTTCTTTCACACCCATTTCTTTCTATGAGAGATGAATTCCTTGAAAATACTATATAGTTCGAAAACTTATGCGTGAGTATACATAACCTATTATAATATTTGAGAAATATGCAAAGTGGAAAATTCATTTACAGCACTGTGTGAAATAGGTGAATATTGAAAAGTGCATATAAAATCAGCACTATCATGAAGCTTATATGTGTGTTGCTTCATATTACGTAAAATTGATTTTTTTCCAAAGTGATTGAAAAGTTAAAAATAACCATTGGTATGGGAAAGTATTGTGGCAAACTGTTGAAATTTGAAAAAAATTATCATTTCTTCCGCACAACTTTGGGTATCCCTCAAAATAATTGATAATTGTTAATATTTGAAGAAATGTGACTCTCCAAGGATTTGAGAGCGCCACACTGCCAGTCAGCTTGTAGCGCAGCGGGCTCAGGTTTTGTGCAACAGCGCTCCCTCTAGTCTTTCCGTGTAGCAACTACCAGTAGATGCATGGGATATAAACCGTGTGAAATCCGAGATTCGAATCTCCTTCAAATATTGAAGATTTAGAAGCCGAAGTTCATTACAATCGAAATGGTCTCCCGTGTAGTTTTTGGGATGATGATTATCAGAATGTAATTAGAGAATTTAGAAGTCCTGGTGAAGACGTGAATTTCTCCAGTCGGCGAGCCACTATTTTCAGATTATTGTGTGATTTCGAAAGCTTTCTGTTTATAAACTCAGGAAAAGGTCTAAAGGAGCCGATGCAACTGTTATTGGATCAAAATGGGAATTCAAATAAGGGCAAAGGTGCTCAATAATAGCACTTGATGCATCCAGGTAAAGTTCCATTTAGTGAAAAATCGTTTGAAGATAAAATAATTTTTATGCTTAAGTGGTTTGTACCAGTGGAAATAGCAATTGAGGTATTTAAAAAGTCTCAAATTGATGCTTCATCCATTAAAATAAGTGTAGAATATGTGTCGGACAGAATTCTTGAGCAACCAATTACAGAACTACATATGCTAAAAAGTTACTGTTCGATAATACACAGAAAGTCCTTTGGGGACCAAGTTTCCAGATCTTTTCAGAACGTATTATTCCCAAGTACTCTTGAGACGGCTAAAATACAAAACGTTGGAGGAGCAAATACCAAAGTATGAAGCTCATTAGAATCATTAACTACGAGAGCCACGTGCACCAGTCTTGGGACACGTCTCGTCCCCATTGTAGGAGCTCCGAACGCCAATACATATTGGACGTGAACAAACCCACAAGCGGAACGTGTGCGCCTCATGTTTTGATACTAAGAGTAGCTACGTGTTTATGGTTCGTTAGAGTCTTACATCATTTCTGTGTAGTCATACAATTGAGAATCACATTTTCTGTGATTACTTTTTGTTTAGATGTCATTGTGAGTGTGCAGTCTAAATTATTCCGAAGAGTAAATATTAAATGTGCAAAAACTGTCGCAAGAAGTAAATACCTCGTAAGACCGTAACAACAACTGTTAAAGATGTTAACAAATATTGAGAGAATTAACACTTCTACAAGAATATTTCCTATCTTTCCGTGAATAATCCAAAATAGGTCGAAATCTATCGAAATCAGTACAGTAGTATCTAACATAAAATATTTATTCATGCATCAGTTTTCAACAAAATACGTGAATTTAAAAAAAATATATATATAAAGAGATAAACGGTTGAAGTTGAAATCCAAAGGACAGTCATCAACAAAACTGTATTTAACTGGTGTACGTACGTTCCCATTACAAAAAGTTGGTTTGGGAAAAGAAAAAAGAACAAATTTGCAACAAAATAGTACGACTTCGTCTAAAAGGATAGATTCTTAACTATAATAGTGGATCTTCAGCAAAAAAGTGCATTTTGAAGGAACAATTCAACTTTGAGACAAGTAGTTAAATTTAAAACCAAAAAAGTTAATTTTCAACTAAGAAGAATAATTTTCTATTGAAAAGAGAAAAAAAATTGAATTTTCAAACAAAGAGATGAATTTCCAATCTAGAATCCTAGATCTACTTAGTTGAAAGTTGAACAACCTCTTCGAAAATAATTTTTTGCTCAAAAATTCTTTATTAAAGTTGGGATATCTCTGTTTTGTTTTAATTGTCCAAAATTAGTTATCACTTGTGGGATAAAGTTTCTCTATGGCTACAAAATTGATTCATTTCAATAAAACTTGTAGAATTTTATCTCATTTGGTAGAAATTCCAACTTTTTTTCTTTAAAATGTATGTAATTTTATTCTTGTTGAGGATTTATCTGTCCCTAAGGATGCATTTTTTTGAGTTCCGAAATTAGCTGTTTTGTAGAAAATGAGTTTATTTTTGTTAAATGTATTTTTTTCAAATTATTAAATTTCGATTGGTTACAATACTTTTCATATCGATTCCCTGACGGTGGAATGCACTGATTGTTTGAGAAGTAAGATATTTTTAACCGCAGAACCACAATTTCAAAATTTGTTTATAATTCTATAACCTTCAATATTTTTAAGTTTATGCAGATTGTTTACCGAAACGTGTAAGTCCGTGTCGCAGAGTCTACTGTACATATCAGTTTGCTTCGATCGGAAGCTGAAGCCAGTGAGTATCGCACGCGCGTTGTGTGTGAGCAACACGGCTCGACGTATACGTATACGTCGAGCCGTGTCTGGCCGTGTTACTTGCACACAGCGCGCGTGTGTTAGTCACTGGCTTCAGTTTCCGATCTGAGCACACTGGTACATTTACTGCACTGGCATTTAGAACAAGCGGGAGGGAGAAAGAGAGAGAGGGGGAGATAGCTGCCTTGCTGCCATGCATGTCGCATTTTTGACGTGTCGCATTTTTCATGACGTTCGCATTTTTCGCAGTTAGGTTGCCTCGCTCAGAGTATATGTATACCCTTCCAAAAGAAGCAAAGCTTCAAAAAGCTGTAGAAATTACTGGAATGAATGGAAAAGAAGCTACGAAATTTACTGCGAAAAAAAATTTTTCCTACCAAATATGTATGTACATGTTTTCAGGTACCTATTACTTATTGTTACTGTATTACTGCTTATGCAATACGTGTCATTGTGTTTGATTTATTTTATAGAGACTTATATATTTCGACTGCTTTACAAATAATGCCAAATAAAGTATATTTGATATATATCTTTCATATAATAAGCTAGTCGTCCTGAATTTCGGTACGACTAGCATTTTTGCAAATCTTTGGCTAGTCATTCTGAAATTCGGTACGATTAGCGAAAAATGGCTAGCCGTTTCCAAATTCGAGACTAGTAGACGCAGCATTTTATTCAAGAGATTTGTTTTCCTCTTATCTTGGTCGCAGAAAGATCCAGAGTCCAGAGCAACCAACGTGGGATCCCTAGGTAAAAAAGTCAAGTTGTAAAAGCGATAACAGTCAACTAAATTTTATGGTTTATTATCTTATTTGCAAGAACAAGTAAAGAATGCGCAACCGCTTTTTACGGCCCTTTCTCACATGGATAGAGCTTGTGATGGAATCTTGAAATCTCGTTTTTTGATCTTTCATATTTTCGTGAATAATAATCATTTAGCGACTGCAAAAGGAAAGCTGAGCACAAATTTCTCTCACGGGTATTGGTATTAGATTTTTTAATTGGAAAATAAATATCTTGTCTGAATGACGCGGATATGTTCCAAAGATTTGATTAGTCATATGGGTCGGTGTGAAGTTCATCTGTGGAGAGTTGGGAAACGTATACACGATAAACCGAGGGGAAAGTCACTGTAGTAATCGGTCAGTCACTGTCACTGATATCCGTCTGGGTATCATGCTCACTGCGCTTGCAGTGATATATCCCCTCCCTCCTCCCTCTCTTTCTTAAATCCAGTAAGTAATAAGAGAGGGACATAATTCATCAACTTTGACAACATTTAGACTCCAAACGAATATCACGATTTCCATGAAGACTGACACTGATTGACACTGTAGATAGAAATCTTATGACTGTCACAGTGACTAGCCCTTCGAGATAACCAGGAGTTCGTGGTGTCAGTGGAAATTTAGCCTACAAATTAGAAGGACTTTTTTCACTTCAGTCAGCTTGGTATCATTGCTAGTCAATAACATCAGACATCATGTCTTGTAGAAACAAATGCATCCTTTAGAGACACAATCAGGAAGAGAATCAAAGATACATAGGTTCCGAAACGCGATAACTATTCTCCACCTTCTTTGTATCTACCAATATGATTCAGGATACAAATTGCAAGAACCTTAATTTGACAGTTTCTTCTTGGGGAAGAGAAGAAACAAGTATTTTAATCTTATAAATCATTATTATAACATTTTCATTACGGAATATGAATTTACGTACAAAATATATGCTTCTTATTTTTAGAATATTTCATGGGAGAAAAACTGATAAACATATTACTAATTAGTTGTAATAATTGAAACATAGTAGTTTTTATGATAAGATCAATCGTTTTATTAAGATGGATGGCGAAGAAGATTCGACAGTGCGTGATGCAGCTGAATCTGCAAATACGTAAATGTTACCGAATTAGCAGTAAGCAACAATAAAAGAACTTGATAAGTCCTGACGTCCTGACGACATCCTTGAATGTTCGAATCCCTTTTTTTACCGTAAACTTGAGAAGCGAACGAAGTTAGATACATTTTTTCGTAATGTAAAGAATATACTGAAATAGTTTGTTGCATTACAAGGGGTAAAACCGAGCGTTTGCAACAAAGTGCAAGGTGGCTGCCCGAGCGAAGGGAGGGCTGCAATCGCACGAGGTCCAAAAGCTCGGTTTTGCCCCCTGTAATGCACAATATTTTTCATAACGACTGTGTTGAAAACGAGATTGCAAAATTGGTTCACTTTATGTCCTTCTTCGTTTTTCAGGGTTATGTACATCGACGTATCACTTGAAGTTGGCGACAATCGTCAAAGCGAGCGCGGAAGCGAGTCTACGTATCACGGTAGCTCCATCCCTGTCGGAACGACGATTTAAGAGAGAGAGAGAGAGAGTCGCGAACATATCGATCTATCACGGAGTTCAACACGCTCTACGAGCACTGAAAATCGAGATTTCAATAGAGGCGTTATGAGAAAGGATTTAATCATTCAACGTGCTAAGAAGTCCTGTGCTATAAGTGCTTCCCAAAAAATACTGATAATACAATTTTAGGTTTTTGTCATTCCAAGTTTATGGAGCTACAGAGACAGAAGATAATCAACTTTCTGCCAAAGAAATGCGGACCTGAGTGAACAATTAAGCCTATAAAAAAACTTGGAATATGATGGTATTGATATATTATGATAATAATCATTTTTATTAAAACATCAAGCGAAATACGTTTCGGGGAAAGCGTAACTCGTTTGGTTCCAGCCTCGCTGTACTACTGGAAAATATAGAATTGATATGTAAAGATTTAGAAGTGGGATTGGCATGGAAAATTCCGAGCAAGTGATGTGTATTTCAATCCAAAAGCTTCGCTTAGGATGCGGGATTGTTAGTAAACAAAAGCCTCAAGGCCATGTTAAACATGGGTCACGATTTTTCATCATCATCATCAAAATCATCGATTTTTTTTTGTAACAACTCACGTCCGCACCGAAATAGATATCGAATTGATTTTTCGGGGAAAGCCTTAGAAAACAATTGACTACGTTTGTATACAACATTTGGTTCAAAATTAGGAAAAAAAATCGCCAAAAAGTTTTTTTCGTTGGAAATTTCGAACAAAATGTTGTATACTAACGCAGTTTATTGTTTTCTAAGGCTTTTCTTAAAATATCAATTCGATATCTATTTCGTTGTAGACGTGAGTTGTTGCAAAAAGAAGATGTCGGTAAGGTAGGAATCAGGTAAGTTTAACATGGTCCTAATTGAAATGTTAAGCAGAATGACTATACGCAAGGCTTCTTCGGCAATATGAGGAGTAAGACCTGATAAAAACAGTACACAGCAAAAGTAAGTCCAGCCTCTTTCTGCTTTCAAATGAAACACTCGTCCTGTGCAACATCACTCCGACACGGGTCGCTTCCTAATGCCTCTAGGAAACACCCCGTTCAAAGACTCTCGGGAATTCATTAAAATAATCCACTAAGCGATATCCTTACACGGGCCAATCCGTATCCAAAATTGTTCGTCTCGGGCTCCATACTTTTTCTTATATACAGCTGCTCTCCGAACATCCCTATCCTGACATATATCTCTTTCTTCTATCAAATCCATGCATCCATGCATGCTTTCAAACGCCATAATTTTTGTCGTCGGCGCACGCAAGGCCACAAACTTTCACTGTCCCAAGATCAACACCTTCTTTGTCAAGGAGAGCCATTCTCAGACATTTATACATGTATATATTAAAAATCGAAGGGGACATAACGCATCCTTGACCAACACCCTGCCTGATATGAAACCAATCGCTCAGTTGTCCATTTACTCTTACACTTGCTTTAATACCATTATATATTGCTTGTATTCCTGTCAGAAGCCACCCAGTCACTCCATGTTCTTTAAGGACCTCCAAAAGTTTAGCACTATTTACCTTGTCGAAAGCTTTTTCCAGATCAGCAGATGCACAGAAAACTTTTTTGTTAACTCTTAGATTTTTTTCTGTGATCTGTCTCGAGCTTAATATCTAATCCGCACATGATCTCCCTGACCTAAATTCACATTACACTTCCCAGATCTTTTCCTTTTTTATTCTATGAATTTCCTAATAAGTATTTTGGTAAATATTTTTCCCACAGTATTTACAAGGCTAATCGCACTATAATTATTACAGTCGCCTGGACAGCCCTTTTCCTTGTAGATTGGGACAATAATCGTCTTTTTCCAATCACTCGGAACTTCGCTATCCACAACACACATATTCATGAATTCACACAGGCACACAAACGAATATGCACCACCGCACTAAGGCATTTTATAGGCAATGACATTCACACCGGCAGTCTTACCATTCTTCAGTTTTTTGATTATGTAAAGAATGTCGTCAATATTGATTCTGCTTCCGTCACCTACATTGGAATTGTCTAACGTATCGGTGTGTTGGTCCCTGTTGTTACGCTCCTCGGCTTCACATTCATACAGCTTCTTGAAAAAATCTCGCATACAGTCTTTTACTTTGCCCGAATCTCATACCATTTTACCGTCTGCATTCTTGATACCGACTACCTCAGTGCCAGTATTTCCTTTTCTAGTCTCATAAACCTATTCCCGGAATAGTTCCTTTTTTCCTTCAAAATCATTTTGCATTTTCGTATCTTCTTGCGTTTCGATTTTATCCTTGCTTTCTTCTACTAGTATATTTGCTTTCCCCTCTTTATCCCTATAATCATTCATGACCGTAGTCCTTTCCCTATCGCTAAGACCTCTCATATTCAACATTCTTGACTACGCTTCTTTTTTCTCTTTGGCGGGATTCCATTCCGCGGTATTATCCATGAACCCTGTACATTTTTGTTGACTAATTCTGTCTTCCAAGCATCTCTGTGATGCCCTAAAAATTAATCCAGCTTTTCACGACATACTTTTTGTACTTCTGGTTTTTGCAAGTTTTCTATTCTCACTCGCGTTTGTTTCGACTTTTCAATCATTTTTCTTCTCCATCCTTGACCAAGATTTATTTCTGAAACTATAAGATAGTGATCCGATCCGAATTAAGGACCTCTCATAGCCCTTGTATCTTTTACAAGCACTCTCAGTCTTTCGGCCGCTTCAACAAAATCGATCATACTATGGCTTTCGCTTCGGCACCAAGTATACATATGTATCATTTTGTGCCTGAACCAGGTGTTTGTAATAAAAAAAAACCTTTCCCAAGCAGTATAATTTGATTACAGAGCAGTAACCCTCTAGCAGTATGCCGATGCTGCGGAGGAGCCAGTGTCTTTCACCGTTAAGAACAGGTGAGGAAGGTGTGTTGATTATATTAATCCAAGGGATCGTAATTGATGCGTAATTTATACATCACCTCATATTAAACCTCGTATAATTCTTATATATA
>WSXT02003346.1:0-29915 GCA_011762715.2 Neuroterus valhalla
CTTCTGTCGTTTACTTGTGGAGTTTAGGTTAGGATGGGTAACCTGTAACGCGTCATTCGACTTTTGAGCACTTTGAGATGGTTGTAGTTCATTTTCGAGGTTTTTAAGCGAGCTGTTCATAACATTCTCATCCAGAACTTCATCTTCGCCCATTAAATCATCATTATTGATGGTAATCTCTTTGTTCAGGGAATCCGAACACCCTGTTCCGTTCGCCATGTTATGGCGCAGTAGGCCACGCGGCCTCTACTTATAAAAATACCACCTACCTGTATTTGATTGTGGAAATTAAGGATGCGGAAGAGAAAAGGTGGAGAATAAGAGAAGAGGCAAATACTGGAATAGGCACGTGACGCCGAACAGGCTGAAAACTTTGAGCGGAACTTTTGTTTACACTCTATGACGAAAATGTCCAAGCGTGTCTCCCACGAGTGAATCGAGAATCACGGTTGCGAATGATGTGGGTGTTAACGTCTCCACCAATCAGAGCACAGGAGCCGACGTTGGCAGCAATGCTCTTAAATTGGACAGCCTGCGCGATTCAAAATCGATTTGATATAATTCGATTTTGATTCGCGCGGCCAAGAAGCCCAATTCGCGATTTTTGCGCTGCTTAAGTAGCCCAATTTGCGACTAGTCGCAAGTCCCCGATTTGAGTCGCGCACGAAGCCTCTGAAGTAGCCCAATTTGCGACTAATCGCGCGATCTGGCAGCACTGAACGCACCGAATTCGACCATAATGACCTAGTTTGGCTGACTTCTCTCTCATGGGACGAAGGGACTTGTCGCTTTGTCCTACTCATGAAAAAAAATGCCGAAAATCCGAAGATGATGTGTAGGAACTGATCAGACAAAAACATCCAGACTTCCGAACTCTATACCTTACTTCAAAACTAATCACAGTTAACCACTGAAGTTATGAAATAGATCCGGAAAACTCCAAACCTTGGAAATGGCAAACATTTCTTACCTATCCCAGACAGAACAGAAACAGCATATAACTTGATTGCCATAGAGCAGAGATCTTTCTCGTTTATCAATTTCCTCTAAAATGAATTGGACTGCTGTAAATGGACTAGAACCTATTTTACATCACTAAGCAGAGAGCAACTGACTGCAACTGACAGCTGAAAGTCGCCATTTTCTTGAGTTTGATAAACTCAAATTACGAAAGATGGCGCTAGCTTCGCAGCTTCTGTAGGGACCGTGAGGGACCGTTAGGACCAATCAGAATGAGGAAGTCGCAGTGTTCCCAACTCCAAGCGAGAAAGTTATGTGACCAGGGCCGTAAAATTATAGCACCAGTCCGTCAATTATAGTAGATTCCAAAATTATATGATTAAAAGTAAAACAAATGTAATATTGTTCATAAATAAAAGCTGACAAATTTCTGAATGATACATCAAGCGACAACCAACGTTTTTAGTGATGAAATAAGGTATTTCGGGTTCCGAGCGTCTGCCTTATTGCATCATAGTGGATCATCATGCAAACATTATATCTATGAACGTTTCAGTGGGTACGAATTTCGAGTATCACCCTCAGACCGCTCAGGCGAAACATCAACAGAAGTCGTCATGGATGAGACCATCCGCATACAAATGAGTTTTAATTACGTACCTGAATATTAATAATTGTGCTTTCGCAGATACATATTTATATGGACCAATCAATCTTTGGTACATTTTTGGGCGTATTTTCATGTTGCCTTCAGCTACCTTGTCATATCGATAATCGATATAGGCAATATCGCTATTTTGCCTCTCGATCTCTATCCCTAGCGAACACGTTTGCGCGCGCACTTTTACTTTTGATTTTACTATGGAAAAATGTGACAAAAAATTTTTTTCACAACACTAAAAATTATCGTACAATTAGCGTCACATAATAAAACTCCATGTTACATAGTAAAAACCAAGATATTATGTGACGTGTACGATAATTACGTGACGGTTGGGAACACTGGGAAGTCGTCACAAATCGTATGCGCATAGGGAAGGCTGTCAAACCAACCCAACCTGAATCCAACGATTTTCTTTGTTGTGGATCTTCAAAGGAGAAGATTCGTTTTGAAATATCTGCAACGGAAATCCCTATTCTCGATAAGATTCAATTGACTAAGGTACACAAATTTATAATGAACATACATTTCCTTTATTTATTTATGCCAAGAGGTCTCTGTTTTATATTTATATAATTTTCAAACTTTCCTCACTAACGATCAGCATATTTGATTGTGCGAGAAAATTCGAAAAATACTTTAACCCCAACACTCAATACTTTTATTTGAACCGAGCATGCTATCAATTAGAAGCAGGATTGCGAAGTTACGCGTAACCCGAGGTTTTCTACGTATAACACATAAACGACGTAATTTACGCAGAAAATGGTAGAAAACTATGTATAATACATATAGAAGATGGCGGACGAGACATAACCTCTTTCATTTCTGTTTATTGTTTATAATGAATTGAATTTGAATTTTTTTGAAGTTTCCAAAGCAAAAATAATGAAAGGAATTTCACAAAACTTTGAGCGGGGGGGGGGGGGTGTCCATGGTATATAAGCAATTTTTGGTGCCAGAAATCGGAAAATAAAAATGTCGTAAAGTGTTTACTCGGTCGAAAAGTCCAAAAAATATTGCACAGCACAAGGCAACATTTTTTCCATCTTCTTTTTTCGGAATAAACGACAAATGAGACCAAGAATTATGCATTGGTCTAACTCCTCGTTTTATTAATTTTTTTTTATGATAGAGAAATTGGACTTATATCTTCAAACTCAACAAACAACAACGATATAGCTGGTAAAAGAATGACTAACGCCAAGAGTCCAAGAAACAAGGAATCATTTCTTATAGGTAAGAATACCATGTGATCGGTCAACGGTCGTCTTTATATGTTTGCATTTCGTATATTCGACATGTTTTAAAACGTTCTGGATTGAAGAAGTCCAATAAATATGTATATTGTGACATTTGAAACTTAATTTGTTTGAGAAAGTGATCTACAATGTCGGATAATCAAATCAATTGCTCAATTTCACGTCACGTTAATTTTGATCGGGTCACGGGATCAAATGTAGAATACATTTGTAGGGAAATAAACACGTAAATTACATGGTAGTATACATGTAGAAAACCATGTAATATACGTGGCGTTTTATACTTACCCATCCCTGATCAGAAGCGATTCCCACATCTCCCAACTCTCCCTAGAGGAACTCTATGCAAAGCCACAGCGTCAAAATCACACCAACCTGCAGCGGCTCAAGTACCAGCACAGCAGAGCACAACGTGCTCCGATCGCCCAAGTCAAGCAGCATTCGACTCGACTAGCAAGCGGATGGGTGACCGAACATCGGGTTCACCCTAGACGTGTGCGGCATTATTCGCTTGTGGTCAGCCATACTGACGAGTTCCTCAACAGTGAATCCGGGACAAAACGCCGGTAGTCGAAATGTCTTACAAACAATCTTTTCAGAGTCAGCGTCAATGGTGGTCTCTAGTTTGTCCCACTGGGGCAACTAGGAAACTACCTTATCGTCAGGATAGCCTGATTATCTGTTCTACATTGGTGACCTGCGACATTTGATCACCCAACCTTCTTACAACTACATCTGATTGGCCAGCGTTCGGACATCTTCCTAGTCCCTTTCTCTTTCCAGCAATTCAACAAGATCTTCTTAGTCAACTAGGCGCAAATAACCTGCCTTCACAGTGGGCACAGCCTTCGAGTCAACGTGCCACTCGCCACCCACATCAAAGTCGCAGCGGTCTGATCAGCTCGCTCCCAACTTCCACGCATTGAGATCAAGCTAGGAATGGACTCTTCACAAAATTTCCGTTGTTTCAGCCAGACCTTCTCGTCCCATCCATCATCAATATCGTGCCTGCGCCACTTGAGGGGGGGGGGGGATACAGTAGGGACCGTGGTATGCAATATCACAGCGTCAAAATATCTCACCAACCTGCGGCGCCTCTAGTACCAGCACAGAAGAGCACCACGTACTCCGATCACCCAAGTCAAGCAGCAGTCGACTCAGATAGCAGTCGGATGGGTGACCGAACATTGGGTTCAACCAAAGAATCTGTGGCAGGATTCGCTCGTGGTCACCCCCACTGATGAGTTCCTGACAAGTGAATCCGGGACGAAACGCCGGTAGTCGAAATGGCTACGAAACAATCTTTTCAGAGTCAGCGTCAATGGTAGTTTCTAGTTCCTCCCACTGAGGCTACTAGAAACCTATCTTATCAGTGTCAGGATAGCCTGATCATCTATACTACACTTCTGCTACTTTTCGAATGGGAGCAAGGAAAAGAACAAGGGAAACAGGAATAGGGAAAGATGAGAAAGTGACGACAGAAGTAAGGGAAAAAAAATGGACAAGCAGACAGAGCATTTCAGAAGACTGGGAAGGGGCATGGAAGAGAGGATACAAGGAAAAGGATAGAAGATGGTAGCGGAATAAGAAAACAGTGGGGACAAGATAAGCTGTTAAGGGCCACGATGAGTGGATGGGAAACAATGAAAACACTTCATGTTCCAGTTCTAGTAATGGATATTGGGATTCCAGATACAAAGAAACTATGTTTTGAATGGAATTAATAAGACAGTAGTGAGTATCTTTTCATCAACTGATGGGATCATTCTTTTTTAAATCAGTTGATTGCTTATCAGTTTGACATACGTTGTTGCTGACTGATACTCAAGAAGAATAGATTTTTAGCAACAGTCGGCAATGCAGAAAACTTATTCATTGACTGTTTATGGAGTAGATTTTTACTTTCAATTACATGCTGAACCTCTGCCTTTTGGGTGCCTATTTTTGACCTTATTTTTTCGTTGATTGATGTAATCTGAGTTCACAAAAAACATCTGTTATTATTATTATTTTCAAAGCATTATGACTTAAAAAAGGTTTGAGAACTCTGTAGAAATTAAACAAAGATTGACAAAAATTCTACAGAAATGACAAGACAACGCAGAGGGTCTAAGATATTCAGAATATTTCGAAGGACTTTAGAGCATTCAGAAAGTTTTCAGAGATTCCAAATTTCCAGGAAAATTCACAAGATTCTGAAAATGTTCTCAAGACTTTTAGGATTCCAAAAGGTATTAAAAAGTTCAATATATTTCAGAAGATTTCAAAGATTTCTCAACAACTCGGAAAGATTTTGGGTGTCGTGTGGTTGTGTGTTGCAGCATGCTTGCAAAAACCATTTCCAGTTTTACAACTACAAGTTGCACTGAATTGTACTGATCTATCAGACTTGGCTGTGAAAATTGTTGCAAAAAAATATATCAAATTTTTTATTTGAAAACTGTGTCAGAAATAAACAATTTATGATTGATATCGTTTTTAAAAATGGATAAGGTTTGGAAAAATGCATTTCACGTGCAGATTTAAATATTTAAATACACGCATGAGCCGGTCGCGGGCTGCCAAGGATACCCTACTATTTGAAATTAAATTATTAAAATTGATCCTGCATGTCTGCGACTGCACTGTACTGTAATTCTTTTTCTATTTCACATTCTACGTGTGAGTAGGGCATTTTCGCAGTAAGGTTCCAAATATTTAAGAGAATCATTCCCAACGTGACGTCACTCGGGGAGTAGTACTGTAGGGTCTTTGTTCTTCCACTATTCCACTCAGTGGAGTGGAGCATGCGAGCGAGTTTCCGTTCTGTTTTAAAGCAGGCCGTGGTCTTCACGAATTTGAATAAAGAGAGGATCTTCCCTCTAGCAGTTTTGAATCTGACGCGCCAAGATATAGAAACCTTAATTAACCTGTTGAGTACGAGCAATGTACTTCTTATAATGAACTGTTAAGTTGTTTCCAAATGGTTCTTGGTCATTCTCCTGCCACGTATCTTGCGGATGTAGGCTGCATATGAGTATAACGTTGACAATATTCATCAATTACCTAAAACTGGCGACCCCAACGTGATATGGCGTCATTTGCATCCACGTGGCATTAAACAATTTTGAAGTTCCTGTAACACCAGCTCTGAAATTTTAACACTATTTGGTCTGGAAAGAGGATTATTATATTTGCCAAACAATTTCACTGCATCACAAACCTATGCTATATAAACCTATACTTATACTTGTGCGCGGTATTCTGCTTTCCTTCGTTCAAACTTACAGTTCATGTGTAGAAATTATCCCGAGTGACGTTTACAAATTTTTCAATGCTCATGCGGTTTTAATCAATCTATTTTGCTAACTCAAGTTCATTCTCATTTGATTTTGTAGCGTTATTGACCGGTTATTCTACGAATATTTGAAATGTTCGAATTTACACTTTGCGATTCTTGGTTCCGCGGTCCGCAAGTGTGTTGATTTTTGAAGAAAATGAATCTCAATCAGAGAATAGCTTTTTTGTGCATGCGTTTAGAGTTCAGGATAGAACCTGACCTTTATGTCTCAATGTGTGAAACCTCTTATATCTCTCTGATTCGCTCATCAATAATTTTTTGAATGCGTATGCCAATGTTTTGAGCGATTTTCGTAGTAAAATGTGAATTACTATCAATTAGGAGAAATACTATGTAATATTTTCGAAGTTTCGAAGTTTTAACAATTTACAGTTAACGGACATTCGGGTGACGCCTTTACTGTTCACCCTTGATGATATCAACCCTGCTGGTATGTGCCACCGTATTCACGGCAATTTATTATTCCTAATATTCTTTATAACCAGTTCAGAGCGCGATAAAATGACGACGAACGAGAACCAGTCTTTACCTTCTGGAACACAACCTGCCGGGGGTCAACAACTAGTTGAGGTTCTCAAGCGGCTCACCGATTCACAGAACCGCGTTGACGCGGCACAACAGGTTCCCGAAATTCCTGGGTTACTCTACGAGGATCCAGCATTATGGTTCCTACAAGTTGAATCTTCTTTTTCAACTGCTAACGTAGGCGCGGAAAAAACTGAGGCCGATTATGTGGTGGCCAATTTGGATTTCGAGATCTTCGCGCATATTAAAGATATTCTGTCGATTTTCCCGAGACCGCTAGATATTTATACGCGAATTAAGAACCGGATAATATCCGGTTTCCCTGCATCCCCTGAAAGCCGACTTCGTCAGTTACTGAAAGGCGAAGTTCTTTCAGACAAAAACCCTCGGTCATCCTCAGTCGCCTACGCAGTTTAAATGGTAACACGTGTAGCGAGGAAGTTGTAAAGAGCATCTTCCTTGAACAACTGCCGCATCAAATCAAAGCGATTCTCGCGTTGTCTAATGTGGAAAACCTTGACGACCTATCAAAAATGGTCAATGAGGTCACAGAAGCTGCAGGCCCGGGTAATTTTCATATTTCTTCCGTAGCTTCCGGTTCATTGTCAAACCCGCCTGCCGCTTCTGCTGCTATCTCCAGGGAGTTCCCAAATGATTTGGAAACGAAAGTGAATCGTTTACCCGAGCAGTTGGAGATTTTGACAAAGCAACTGCAGCAAACCCATTTTAGTAGAGAACGTAGTCGTTGGCGCGGACGCTCGAAATGCCAAAACTGGAATACCCGCGATCGCTCCAAAAGCAGGGATACTAGAGGCCTATGCTTCTATCATGAAAAATTTTGCGAGAAGGCTGATCGATGCCGAAAACCGTGTAGGTGGATTCAACCGTCATAATCGGAAAACTATCTGAGCCTCCCCGCGTGGAGGGTTCAGGCAAAGTAATTTCCAAGCGTCTTCATATACGCGATCGTAACTCCGGACTCATCTTCCACATCGACATGGGCTCTGATCTTTCTCTAGTGCCTGTAGATAAGAAATATAAACCAATACCAAGCGACGGTGCTTTGTTTGCAGCCAATGACACGCGTATTACTACATACGGGACATTAGGAATTCCGCTCAATCTCGGACTTCGGCGCGATTTCGCTTGGAACTTTTGTGCAGCTGAAGTTTCTTACCCAACAATTGGAGCAGACCTTCTGGCGCACTACAGTTTTGTTCGATTTCTGCACGAATCTAGATTGGTGGATACTACCACTGGCTGTAGTTCTCTAGGTTTTTTCAAAGGCGCAAGCATTTCTGACGATAGTACTCTGGATGAATCTCAGCCATATTCAAAAATTTTGGCTGATTTTCCGGAGATCACAAGAGTTTCTCAGTGTCCTGATTTTGTGGTACGGTATGTATAACACCACATCGAGACTCAGGGTCCCCCGATCACTGAGCGTGCAAGACGTTTGTCGTCTGACAAATTGGCCACTGCCAAAATTCAATTCCAAGAAATGCTTGATTCAGGAATTCGCCGACCATCTAGTTGTCCCTGGGTAACACCCATTTACATGACTCTCAAAAAGGATGGCGAGTGGACTTGAATGGCAAATCAATCTTTTAAAAGTTGGATCTCCTGAAAGCCTATCACCAAATTCCGATAGCGCCTGACGATATACCAAAGACGGCAGTAATCACACCGTTTGGGCTTTTCGCGTATACAGTAATGACTTTTGGATTACGAAATGCAGGACAATCCTTTCAGAGGTATGTTCACCGTGCCTTAGGTAATCTTGACCTTGTTTTCGCTTACGTCGATAACATTCTCGTCGCTTCCTCAAACGAAGAGGAACACGAGAAACATCTCAAAATTGTTTTTCAACGGCTCAAAGACGAGTTCGGTAAACATCGCGCGATATGAAAAATGTGTTTATCCCTAGGTGCATACGATATTTTCTTCAACAAATGCATGAAAACACGGGGTTTCTAGTTTTTTTTCCCTCCAGCTGGAGTTTCTTTTCCAGTTTTTTTCCCTGCTCTGAAAACAGCAACTTCTGGCTCGCTTCACACGCTCGGAAACCCGTGGTTTTCATGCATGTGTTGAAGAAAATAGATTTTTTCATTGTTTGCATTCTATAAAAAATTCAACAATTTTTTACGACTCTTTAGATCGATTCTTGGAAAATCGATTCTTGAAAAATCGATTCTTTCGTTACTGATTCTCAAGTGAATCGATTTTTACCACCCGATTCGGAATCGATTAAAAAATCGATTCTTTTGAGTAAATAAAACACCCCTACCTGGAGTAGACAATGTGGCAGCTGAATCACTGTCCAGGGTAGAGTCGGTACGACTCCCGACTGAAGCAAGCGTATTATGAATGACTCGGAATGGTCGATTAGGTTGAGAAGAATTTATTGGGGTCCTGAACACACCCCCCTATACTGTGATCTAACTGGCGAAGCACTGCGCCCGTGCATTCCAGCATCGATTCGAAAATGGGTGCTCAACCTTTTCAACGGCTCTTCCCACCCGAGTATAAGAGTTACAGATAGGAATATTCGCAAAAGATCTGTTTGGCCCAATATGCACCGCGGGTGTCAAAGAATTCGAACCACAGCATACCATCCATGTTCGAACGGCATGATCGGCAATTGGCATCGTTGCCTCAAGGTGGCAATCATGTGCCATTCTGATCAAGATTGGTCTCCGTTGCCTACGGTCCTACTGGGTATCAGGTCGAACGTCATGGAGATTGGTTCGTCTCCGGCTGAATTTATATATGGCACCACCCTGCGCATTCCCGGAGAGTTTGTTCTTCCAGAAGATTTTACTGCTGATCCTCAAATTTTCCTGCAAGAATTTCGCGAGCACATGCGGTCGATCAAACCAGTCTCTGTGGGTCATAAACACAAAAAGAGAGCATTCCTCCATAAGGACTTGAAATCATGCTCCCATGTCTTTCTGCGTGTGGGGACGGTCAAGAGGTCATTTTAATGTCCGTACACTGGACCTCACAAGGTCATCAATCGCACTTCTGATAGAATATACGAAATCAATGTCAACGGTCCACGTTCAGGTCTTAATAGAAAATATTAAGCCTGCATATTTCCTGCGTGACGATTTATCTAACACTTTTTCGACGCCTAGCATTTCAAAGCTTGCAACAAATACAGTCCCTACAACCTCAAATACTACTATGAACTTGCTTCCACCGATCAAAACTTACGTTCTTAAAAAAACAGTTCCTTTTGCTACTTAATATTTTAGGATTGTCTGGAAGAATACCTGAAAAAATTTAAGAACAATTTTTAGATAAATTTTCAAATACTGATACACCCTAACCACTTGTATTACGCCAAAGATATTTTGTCAAATGTATTTTGCCGAATGTATGCCAAATGTATTATCTAAAATGTATTATGCCAAAGGTATTTCGACAAATGTATTATGTTAATTGTATTACGCCAAAGGTATTATGCCGAATGTTTTACACCAAACATATTACTATTTTAAGCATTTGATTTCTGGAGATAGCGTTCTTTTTCGCTTATTGTATATAGTTTTGTACCAGTACTTAGCAAAACCTAAAGTAAGTAAAGTTCCGTAACTGCCCTGTATGTACTCAAAAAAGTAGTATAGGTTTTATTATTAAAAGTGATCCTGCATGTCTGCGACTGCACTGTACTGTGATTCTTTTTTTAATTCATATTCTATGTATCATGAGGGCATTTTTGCAGTAAGGTTCCAAACATTTGAGGGAATCATTTCCAACGTGACGTCACTTGGGGAGCAGAACTGTAGGGTCTTTGTACCCCCACTATTCCACTCAGCGGAGTGGAGCATGCGAGCGAGTTTCGTTTCTGTTTTAACGCAGGCCGTGGTCTTCACCAATTTGAATGAAGAGAGCAGTTATTTTTTTATAGCAGTTTTTCTCTCTAGTAGTTTTGAATCTGACGCGCCAAGATATAGAAGCCTTAATTAACCCGTTAAGTACGAGCAATGTGCTTGCTATAATAAACTGTAAAGTTGTTACCAAATGGTTCTTGGTCATTCTCCTACGACGTATCTTGCGGATGTAGGCCGCATATGAGTATTGCGTTGACAATATTCATCAATTCCCTATACGCCAGAGGTACTTAACTAGCCTATACTCTGGACTTTTGTGGCGTGAGCTTGAATAGCGATGGACAGAAAGTAACCCATAAGTATTTCTCTGTGTAGACGGGTTTGCAAAAATTAAGCAATCATTTCAATTATTATATTGATTGCAATTCGCAAAAATATTTTTTAATGGAAATCTTTTTTAGAAACGTATACAATTGGAAATATTGACTTGATTCCGTATACCTTCACGTTACACTTTTTTTTATCTTGGAAATTGTTTCAGAATGAAGAATGTTTTCTTTAAACCAAGAGATATTCCTACACCGTAAGTATTTGGTGAGAGAAAGTTTCTTTTTTATGAAAATTTATTGAAAAATAAAGTCCGAATATTCATTGCGTTAAAAAATGGAGATTAAAAAGGATGATTACTAGTTGAGTTTCTTTACATTTTTCTGCATTTACTTACCTCATTCTACAAAAAATGCAGCAGTCACAATGTCTCCACGAAACTTCAATTTGTTAGTTCAACAGTGGTTATGTTCTGTATTCTTGCGTTACGAGGTTTCTTCGAAATTACGTATTATACGAACTTATTCTTTACTAAGCAGCAAGTGCACAAACATACGTGCAGTTACTATATATAAGCAATCTGGCTGGCCCGTTACCCTATTTCAAAACCTGCATAACACCCTTCGTAAACTCGTCACGAGTGTTTCGACACCTTGTCTACTTTCACCTAGAGTTCCTCGGAGAGTTGGCACATGTGGGAATCGTTTCTGATTGGTAGGGCCAACTGAAATAAGGAAGTCCATATAAGAGCGCGCTTTTCAATTTAAATTTATTTTCCTCTTTAATTTTCATTATTCATCTGTCACAAAAATAAATTATTTTGGAGCACATTTTTATGCATCCATGTAAACTTTTGTAGACTAGAATGAAAGTATTGAGGAAGGTCGTTAAAGAGGAAGGTCTTAAAATAATTCAAATATAAAAAAGAGACGTGTACCAACTCTCCCTAGAGGAACTCTACTTCCACCATGTAACCACGTTGCGCGCCAGTCGCTACGCGGGAGCTTGGCAGCCAGCCCTAGAGTATACGGTTAAGACTGAGAGTCGGAACTACGCTTAAGGAAAAGGTGATCCTGCGGGAATATAATATAGACCCTACAAACAAAAACGAACCTACTTGTCAATGATTCTCCTTCTCCTACCTGAAGAAAAAGAACGTCTCCTGGAAAGGGTGTGTAACAGTGTCAAAATAATGAAAATATTTCGTACTATAACATCTATGATGTTTTTTTTAAGAACTTTTTGTTTTGCTTTCCTCGAGTGTTTAGAACAGCTCTTGTTGATTTGCAGCTCATTTGGGGTATAATTTTTGAGCTGAGATTTTCCCTACATGGCCTGTAATTTTTGGGCGTGGCAAATAATTCGTCTCTGAGTAATAGAACGATACGTAAACAAGCTGTCATGATAGGGTGGGTGGCGTGCGATCTCCCCTAGCGCGCTCTCGCCGAGGATCTTTGTGCAACGCTTTAGTGCCGAATTTTTGAGTTAAGTGATATCATATACTACTAAAATAATTGCTCTCTGAATTTTCAGTTTAAAATAACAAGGCTTGCATCACGGTAAGTGTAAAATTAATTGAGAATATGTTTAAGAAATTAGGTATAATTGTGATTCTCACAAGAAAATGTTATCTTGAACTATATGAGAAACAAAAATATATTAATCGTATTTTAATCTTTGACCAATTATAATATATTCCTGTACAATTTGGGAAGGTGCGTCGAGCAGCAACATAAATCAGATTTAGATAATTCAAAATAAATTCCTCAGACGTATCACCGAAACTGCCATTCGTACGAACAACTCTGTCATTCACTGTGAATTTCAATTAACATACATTTCAGAATACATAGAAGAAACCGCCACTAGATTCTATGAATCTACATCATTATCATCTTTCGAAAATATTTCCTCTCTTAGGAAATATGATTATGATCCACTTCGCAAACACGCGTTGCCAGAAGACTTTCTCATGAAATAAGTTACTCAGACCAGGGACGGGGGTCGATGCGGCACCCAGATTATTCTTGATGCCGCATCGACCTGCCACTTCTGGCCTGCTAATAACTAATAACCAATAACTTTCTTTTTCAACCCCATTGATCCTTTCCTCTCTTCTCCTTCACCTCACTTTCCTAAAATAATTTCGTGATTTTTTCTCGTTCGTGGTCTTCTTTCTCACACATAAAACGTCACTTTCACTTCTTGTCGTGTCAAATTTTTCTCAAATTTTGTAGCAGCGCTCGAACGGGTAGTACACATCTACTGCTTTCAGTCAGATCTTTCTTCGGGGAGATCATTAATCGTGGGTACGCGGTTGTCGCGTGCATTGGATTTCACAAAAAAGGGCGATGGTTGGGGTTCCCTCTTCCCCACTCCTTTTTTTCAATCGTATTTTAACTGCAGATTTGGTCTGAAATCGAATTCATCCGAGCAGGTTTACACGTGAATATATTAAATTCTTCATCTTATTATCTTCGACCCATCATTATCAGAATAGAATTTCCGTCAACACTGGGATCTTCTTCATTCTTATCTGAAGAAAGTGCTTCTTGCACGATGCCCTCTGTCAAAGTTCAAAATTCGGAAGAATAGATGTAATAATTCTTTTCAAAGAGTAAGACATGAAGCAACTAATCTCAAACTTAGTGGTATCACACAAAACTTGCGCTTCAAATTCTTTCCGCGATTTGAAGACACACACGAATGCACGACGAACCCCCCCCCCCCTTCCCTCCTTCCTTTTCTCTTTCTCCTTTCTTCCTCTCTTCCTTCCTTCTTACTGCTTTCTTTCCTTTAGTTTCCATTTTTCTGTCTCTTCGTTTGTCTCTCCTCCTTCCCTCCTCGCTATCTCTCATCATCCCTTCTTTTTTCCCTCTCTTCCTTCATTTTTCCCTTCTTTCCTTCCCCATTTTCTCTCTTCCTTTCTTCCCTAATATCTTCTCGAAGTTTTTTCTGCCCCTTTCTGGCTCTTGCTGCTCTTCTTCTTGCTACAGACTTTTTTAGCATGCCCCTAGAAATGCTTTGAGATACTTCATTTATCTGGAAGCTTTGATTTTTTTAGATGAAAGCTGTATATAATGGTAAGGCGTCAGCTAGCGGAATAGGACTCACCGAGTAGTTCCAGATGATCTGCTGGGGGATGAGGTCGAGAAAGTATCTCCTAAAGAGAACTGAGTCACAAAGATCTACAAAGCATTTGCGATCATCATGGTAAGTAACTCCACGATAAAGTGAATATAAAGAGGTTACTCAGTGAATGATCATTCGGAATGCCAGCAGGTCACTTGGGTCGACCCGGCGAGATCCATCGCCGGTCGGAGGGCGCCGTCCCCCCTGCGTGAGAACGGTAGGTTGTCAAAAATCGCCGACCTACCGCGGCTTAGCCCGTCTGAACCCTCGTCTTTGACTGACCTACAAATCAGGAAATTACGGCAGGATCGCGGACCGAGTCAAAAATGAGCTGATTGGAATAGAGAGAAAGATGGTGTCTGGAATTGATTAAATCCTTTTCCAGTTCCCCTTTAGCTGGTCATTGGTTCTTGGAACTTTTCCGCGTAGTAAGTCCGTCAAAACGAAAGAGCCTCACCTGTTACTTTCCTCAGAGAAAAGGGACAGGTCTCTTACAAAGGGGACGTCGTGCGAGGTGCAAAATCGGGCTGATTCATGCCACTGCTTACCTAAAAAGAATCAGAATTCGGCGGCATTGGTCATTGACCCTTTAAATAGAAGGGAAAGGGAACAAGGGAACAAGGGAACAAGTTTGAGGTCAAATCAAATGTCTCGTAATAATTACTAGAAAGTTTTTGGAGAAAATCTTTCAATAATGTTTTAAGCAAAGTTCTGTTAAAGGCAATAAGAAATAAGTTACAAATGTTTGAAAGTATTGCTTTCCTGGAAAAACTAAAAAATTGTACCCCCTCTACTTTAGATATTCATAATCGAAATGAATTGAATTCTGGTATGAAGAGGACTAAACCAGGACTAAACCAGAGCTGAGTGCTAGTCTACTATTAACAACACGTTTATCTGTGTTAAGGGCAAATATGCTGCTCCCAGTGGACATCTACTGGTACTTTGTACATCTAGGGTTGGAGGGCCTTTTCAGAAGGCATAACCCTTGTAGATGGATTTTAAGCTTAACTCCAGAGTAAACAGTATTTAAACGGTAAGTGCTAAGACATGCACCGCAATCGAGATGTCTCCTACCTGTGCTATTCATATTATTAGAAGAGCAGTTGACCTTGTTTGTCGGCTGGCAGCAGCAGTTTCCTGGCTTTCTGTTTTCGGATTTGCCATGGCTCTATTCCTTTACCGTTCCAAGAATTTCGACCACATCACAAATCCATTATAAAAGTTTTGATTGCTTCTGAAACGACTGTTGACTTCGTCAGCATCGTACACGCCGACCCTGACCTTCACTCGCATCATTGTTACCGGTAGTCAGAGAGAGGGAATAAATTAGGCGAAACCTTAAACCCCTCAGGTCGATCCGCAGACCAGTAGCATTTAGTGCTTCGAATGATTCTGTTCTCCCGATTGTTTTGTGTGGTTTCTCGGTGTTCTGAGCGTTAAGTGGAGTTGGTGCTCCGTGACTGTTTTTTCGTGTAACCGTGCTTCATATTCTGATTGCTCTGTTCTGGATACATTCTGCTTATCACCTTTGGTTTCACTCGAGGATGTTGCTGAGGTTTGCTGACTCGTCTACTTTTGCTGAGTAACCTCACACGCACTATGTGCTTCATACGTTGTGCTGCTGCATCATTTCCTGGAAGCTCAATATTCTCAGTTCATTGTTTATACCATAACTCACATTATTCCATATGTCTATGTCAAATAAATTGTTATTAGAAAAGTTTACCGCAGGTTTACCTCTGAGTTTACCGCTAAGTTTACCGCGATTCTTACCTCTGAGTTAACCGCAAGTTTACTGTAGTTCTCTCTCTGAATTTAACCAAGTTTACCGCATAATTAAGTGAAGTTTACCGCAGAGTTTACCTCGAAGTTTATTGCTGAGTTTACCGCAATATCAAATTTCATGTTTACTACACAATAAAGATAATATCATTCACTAAACTTAACAATTCCAAACTGTACTTAAGATCACAAAAGAAATAAAACAATTTACAATGTGGACACTCGTTTTCCTTTTAGTGAATGACCTGATCCACTCCTCTCTTTCTGGCATTCAGCTATTTTAAACACATATAAATGATGAGCAGAGAATGGAAGTGAAATCGAAGGAGTCCAAAGTGGCGAAGGAAGTCAGCATTTGAACCATGATCTTCAAACACAAAGTCCACCTATCAGAGCGTTAGGCATTTTCCCAAGTAGCGCTTCTACAAAAGCTATTATCTTGGGCCGATCAACAAACTTTCTCCTCAGTGTAGTGCAAGCGCATCTCTCCACTCTCTCCCTCTCTCTCTCGCTTTATTTAATATGGTTGCCGTCGAATGACACCTTCTTATGAGTTCACTTCTATTTTGTGCGTGGCAAGACCATGTACAGTTGACTCTAATAACTTTTCAACCATAAGGGTGTGGGGGTGCAAAAATCGTAGGATTACGGAAGTTTCAGATGTCTCTCCTACTAGCACAATATTTGGTGCGCGTACACTGACTCAAGCATCAGGTCGCCTTCTCAAGACAATCTCCGACACTTTCCTTGATTATGTTCTATGGATTGTCATCCGCATCCACATCGATATTTAAAATTTCCCCATACCGTATGTTGACTGCTGTCTCAATGGCCGGTGTAACTCTATTTTCTGTGAGATGATTGGCTTTTTTGGAGGTTTAAGCTAACTTCTTGGCTCTAGCCTTAACAGCAAGTTTTAAACCATTCCTCCCAGACGCAAAAATCAGCGCAAGTACATACCGACTCCTTCACAGCAGATATACTCGACTGCTGATTGCAGCGCCAGACAGCTCTTCTCTACGTCTCTTGGTGCTGCGGGCATGAGCACAGCCACGGCAAACGTTGCACGTTTCAGGGGAGTGCCTAGCACACGCATAGGCAGTGCGTTAGCACACATATACGCGTGCTAAGAAGCAGTTCCTTGCGTCGGGAGTGAGAGCATAAACTGGGCACATTCTCTGGTCGACTCTATAAAGTCTGCTCTTTAGCGTCGGCTGTAGCAGTGCCCTGATTTTTGCGTGCATGGGGAGTTGGCATTGTATCATTTTTATTTTTAGTAATGGCTTTTGCCACATGGAGTAGTATCTTTGATCTGTAAACTTTGTACATTATTTAACCATTTTTTGTTGTTTCATTCTCTAATTATCTTTCAAACTGATTTACAAAATTAATTTCTAATTTTTCTTGTTTCTTCCAAAATAGTTCTTTGATACGTTTTCCAAACATTATTTCCAAGTTTCATCACATCAACCAATTCTCCGAACAATTTATTGAAGTGATATTTGGCCATACTAAGTGGTATTGCTCTATTTACTGCATCATTAATGATATTCAGAAAGCTGACAACAGGTGTATCTACATCGGCACGTTTTTTTGATGTTGAATCAATTTCATTTTCTATATCCAAAAGGCCCTGAATTGTCAAATTTATCTGCAGGTGATCAGCAGACAGCGTATTAATATACTCATCTCTATTATCACATACAATTTTTTTATCAGGGTCAATAGCAAATAAACTTGCAGTATCATTATGAAGAGGATGGAACGTGAACCCACCTGGTGCTTAGTTTTCAAGCATATTTTACAGTGCATATAAATATAAAATTTTCTTATTAGTATATTTACTTCTGTATCTTTGAACTTGATTTCCCGCAATTGAATCTCCATAATTTACCATATTGTTCCAAGTACAATACCAGCTCAATAACAGTACTGTCTTGCAATCTAATTCCTATAGCCCTAATCGACTTTTTAACAAAGGGCTCTTCTGAGTTTTCAACTAAGATTAGAATCCAACCTCTCTTATTATTATTGCATTCATCACGCCTCAATAAAACCAAAAAAAATTTTACTTAACGCAGGGTTAAGGTTTTTGGTATTCCAATAAGAAAGATCAATGCCAGTAATACTGGACATAGTGATTGCCATTTAAAGCTACTTGACTAAACAACTTTAACCTAGCAATAGTGTCCGTGCAATCTGCTTATTGAGAATTGGAATCTTGAACAAGTTCCAACATCGTACCTATATCAGAAAGTTGGTTGAGTTTCCGTATCCTAGATAATAATTCCTTGATCTTCCCCATCAATTATTCCTGTATTCCATGATTTGGTGCAGCTTGTGTCCTTAGGAAATTTCAAGTTTCCTCCCCTTCGATGGTTCCTGCTGCATAGAAGACTCGGCTCGCTTCATTGAAGGAAAGTTATTCCTTGTAATAACAGGGGCTGGATTCCTTGTTGCTGCAGTTCTAGCATTCATTCTGCTTTTCTTCTTGTTGGATATTCTTTGCAGGTGCTCCAGATATATAAGGCATTTAGGAAACTTTGCTGGATGCTGCCTTTTACAATTAGTACACACTGGTGGATCCTCTGTTTTCATATCACACTGAACGGTGAGATAGACTTCGATGCATTATACGCGTTCTTCGGCATTTTTACATCGATGGATCCTATGACCGAACATTTGACACCAAAATCACAGTTTAGTATGCCTTCAATTTTTGAAGCGCTTCAAATATACTCTCACGTAGCAGATGCATTTTACAGCTTTGACTGAAGAAAGATCCTGGTTTGGTTTGAATTGCATCAGATTAATAGGGGAACGATGAGGCCACGTCTCTTCTTGTATGGATAAAATTATCTTCTCGTAGCTATCTCACTGATCCTTCATATCCTGGGTTATTTTAGAAATTTGTAGATCAGTTGTTTCTGTTGTTGAAAAGATAAGATATTTCAGAGATGTCGTTGATATGTGGAGGAGAGTAAATTGAATCGATTTCGGAAGAAACCAAATATCTCGGGACACAGTCGTTCTAGTTGCTTGGGATGAGAAATGCCGATGTCGTTCCAGGTGAGAATAGTAAGTTCGTCTGCATAAGCGTCCAGAGTTTTGCGTTTGATCGAGTTTTGTATTATGGATGTAGCACGAGCTGCTACTACGTTAATGAAGGAGCGTTGAGAGGAAGCGGGGATGGAGGCGCTACGAGGTTCATGAACGGAAGGAAGGTTTGCAGTGAGTTTTGTTTTAGGAAATCGGCCAGTTGCGCTTGACTTGGTGCTTGGTTTTTTGAGGAATTTTTGGGCATCCACGGTAAGGGGCCCAACGAGGACCTCTATAGTTGTGACATGATGGAGTGGCATCTTTTTTATTTCTGATTGTGAAAGAGGCAGTGGCGTGGCTACGTCCGCCAAAAGCGCAACAATAGAAGGCATCACGGTAATTTGCAGTGTTAAAGTATTCATGGTGACGACGGTATTGGAGAATGATATTTGATTTGCTTTTAGCTTCTACTTCAACGCTGAGGCCAGGTAGACGTTTGATGTCGAATATGGACTTGACTGTAGGGGTGAAAGGGTCAAAATGGGAGACAACCAGGGAACATATTTTTTCCTTCTTTTGATGCGATGAACTCGCATTACTGAGGGATTTTCAGTTCGAGCCAATGATAGATCCTCTAGACAGGGATTCGAAGATTCTTCTGATGACAAGAAGTAGGTCGTTGTCTTGTTGGAATTGGTTTTCTTTATTGAAGAGGCTGAGGGGGAAAGAACCTCAAAAGGCAACCAGCGAAAGTGGATAGTGTCGGATTCGGGAGTGCGCCTACCGACTAAAACCTTCCCTGGATTAGTTACTAACCTACCAGATTATGAACAAAGTTAGAAATAAAAGAAGAGAAGACGAAATAGGTGGTCCGTTACTATAGCGGTCGGAAGTTTTACTTGCATGATTTTTAAGTTAGATGATGCAGGGATCTGGTTGATTAGCCACTGGAAGACGAAGTTTTGCAGCGTATGTGTGAGTGGCATGGGTAATGGATGAAATGTTGGATTTCGCCTTAATTTTTATGTTACGGATAAATCAAGGGATATTCGAAGCAGAACAGAGAAGGCGTACATAGGCGCCTCCCAGTTGGCAGATACTTTAAGGTGTAGCAGAGCCCCAGATAGGAATCGCGCAGGTGCAGATGCTCCTAATTATGACGTTGAAGGCACGACTTTTGGTGGCTTGAGAAACTGTAGGGTTATTAGAGAAGTGCTTAGGTAAAGGAAAGTCTCCGTTGGCCTAATTGCGGAAGGCTAGGATTTGTTTGGACCAAGTGAGTCATTTGACAAAAATAATGATGTTAACAAAGAGTTTTGTTGGATTACGCCGGCGACGTGAGGAAAAGATAGCTTCAGATTCAAATTGATATATTTCAAATTTCCATCTGTGAAACAATTCCAGGACGATTAGAATGGATCTGTTCAGACGAGTAGAGCAGTAACTGATGACCTTGGATGTATCAAGGAAACCGACATCATAAGCGTCTTGAGCCATGGAAATCTTCACTTCAATGGGAATGTCGTGTAAGAACACGTTGAAGAGAGGAGGAGAAAGTTTGGAGACCTAGAAGATACCGGAAGGTTAGTTGTTGGGGGACCCATAATGATTTTCAACACGAGCTCTGAAGTTCCTCCTCGAGAAGAAAGACTTGATTGAAGGGATGAGGTAGTGAGGAAAATTACCTTATAGAGTTTATAGATGAGACCATCATCAGACTCTATCAAAGGCTTGCATACAATGCAGAAGAAGCATGGATGTGTGCCTGCCCTTATTAAGGTTCTTGGCAATGTACCCAGGGACACGAAGAAGTTGATAAGGTGTTCCATGACGTTTGCGAAAACCGTGCTGGAAGTCAGGAAGAAAATTGTTTTGGGAAACAGTCATTAAAACGAGAAAGAATTATCCTTGTATGTTGAGAGTACAAAGCAGACTGATAGGTCAAAAGCTGAATGCTGAGCTGAGATGTTTACACAAGTTTGAGAGGAAAATTACGATAGCTTCTTGACAGGCTTAGGGGAAATATTGTAATCGCATCATTGCTTTAACAATTTTGCAGATAGCCACGATATGTTGGCAGGGAATGGTTTTCAGTACATTATTGCTGATGGAGTCATTGCTGGGAGCTTAAAAATTTTCCAAGAAGCGTATTGAGTCGGAAATCTCTGAAGGAGAGGTGGAAATAAAGTCTAAGTCTGTGACAGTGAAATTTTGAGCAGTCCTGGAGACATGGTCGTGAAAGGTAGCAAATTCGTTGAGGCTAGGGAAGGAGAAGCATTGGTCTTCAAGGGAATCTGCAAAAATGTTCGTTTTTTTCCTCATCGAAAGAGAAAGATTGATTGTCTTTGGTGGGAGAGGGGAGGTTTGAATTTCCCATTACCGAGGGATTTTATGACTTTCCAGCATCTTTTGGGATACAATTTCGCTTTGGCTGTGTAGAAGTCGAAGGAAGATATATCAATAGTATGAAGAGTAGTTTTGAGTTTTCTATGAAGGAAGTTGAGACGCTGGCGCTGTTCAAGATTACGGTCAGACTGACAATGTTTGCGGGCTTGGTTTGTCTAGAAAATAAGAAGGAAAATTGCAGTAGAAGTTTTGTTTCGCTATCAGAAGTGTAGTTGGTTGAGGTGTTGATTTGGAAAGAGTTTTGGATGTCTTTTGTCACGGCTTGAACAGCTACAGGGTTCTCAGGAGAGTAATGTCCTTGGTGTTATTTTTGAGACAGCCCGAGGTCCTGTGTTTGGCGTTAAGAACGCCAGCAGCTAGGTACTAGTGTTGGAAAGACCAGTTATTTTAGAAATGTCGTTGATATGTAAAGCAGAGTAAATTGAGAGATTGCGAAAATCTAGGAGCGCCACACCAATGTCTTTAGAGTAAGGACGGTCCTTCCTGCTAATGGAAAAATCTTGAATATAGAGTTGCTTTGTACGATTCGGATGAGTCTGGGTAATGCAGGCGACGGCGATGGATTCATCGTTAAGGGGTAAAGTCAGTATAGTATCTTGAGAGCAAAGATGCCGTTGGCATCCCAGTTAAGGATATGAAGTTTATTTTTATGAGCGTCCAGGATTTGGGTTTTGAAAGGCAGTAGCAAAGGCGGAAAGGAAGTCACGAAAAAGATGCCTTGTTGCGGATTCTGTAGGGGATCGGTGTTGGAAGGGGATCGAGGCTGGTTTTGGACTTTGGGCAAAGGATGAGCTGAGATTACGCCAGTGAAAGAGCGTCGGGAGGAAAGCGGGTTTTTGTTTTGGCAGTTGTTAAGTTGAGTTCCACTTGGTGCCAGGTCTTCGAGGATCTGTCTGGCATCCACGAAAGGTGGTCTAATGAGGGCCTTTAAAATTGAGGCAAGATGAAGTGGCATCTTTTTGATTACGGACTGAGCAAGAGGCCGTGGCGTGGCTTCGTCCGCGAAATGCGCAAGCCCAAGAGGCATGGCAGTAATCAGCATTGTGAAAGAATTTGAGGCATCAGCGGCACTGAGGAATGATACTTGATTTTCTCTTGGCTTCAGCCTGAACGCTGAGGCCAGCTAGCGACATGTTTATGTCAAAAAGGGACTGGGATGAAGAAGCGAAAGAGACCATATAGACGACAAACGGGGGCCAGATTTTTTTCTTCTTTTTGTGGGATGAACTTTCTTAGCTGAGGGAATTTCAGCTTAAAGTTCGTTAAGGATAGGTTCTTCAGAAAAGGATTCGTTGACTCCTCTGATGACCACGATCAGGTCTTTGCCTTGTTGGAGTGGGTTGGCGGTTTAGCTAACTTTTTGCTTTTCGAGATGTGTCACTGATTTTTTCGAAAACTGTAGCACATGAAGAAAATTGTTCAAAACAAGAATGTGCATTTCAATGAAATCGAAAACTCGACTACAGTTCTTGTGGAGGGTTCCGCGTATTACTGATTTTTGCAAATACTTTTACTCGTAGATGAAACTGTTTCTAGTGGGCGCGAAATTTAAAGATGTTTCTAGAACGTCCTAAAACGTAATCGGAACGTAAAGTTTGAAAGACGTTCTTAAAATGTCCAAAATGCGTCTTTAGTCATGCAAAAAAATGTCCAAAACGTCCAATGTTCCGAATACGTCCTAAAAACGTCTTTAGAACATCGTATGTTTTTAGGACGTTATTCGGCCTGACTTAGGACGTTTCTAGATCGTCCTTAAAACGTTATAAGGACGTAAAGTTCCATTAACGTTTTTAGAATGTCCAAAACAACGTCCTGAGTCAGGCAAAAAAAGTCTAATGTTCCAAATACGTCCTAAAAACGTCTTTGGAATATCGTAAGTTTTTAGGACGTTATAAAGCCTGACTTCGGACGTTTCTGGAACGTCCTAAAAACGTTTTCAGGACTTAAAGTTCCGAAGACGTTTTTAGAATATCCAAAACAACGTCCTAAGTCATGCAAAAAACGTCCAAAAATGTTCAATGTTCCAAATACGTCCTAAAAACGTCTTTGGAACATCGTATGTTTTTAGGACGTTATTTGGCCTGACTTAAACCGTTTCTGGAACGCCCTTAAAACGTTTTCAGGATGTAAAGTTTTGAAGATGTTTTTAGAGTGTCCAAAACAACGTCCTAAGTCAGGCAAAAAAACGTCTAATGTTCCAAATATATGCTAAAAACGTCTTTGAAACATTGTATGCCTTTAAGGACGTTATTTGGCCTGACTGAAGATGTTTCTGGAACGTCTTAAAAAAGTTTTCAGGACGTAAAATTTAGAAGACGTTTTCAGAATGTCCAAAACAACGTCCTAAGTCAGGCAAAAAAAACGTTCAAAAAACGTCCAAAAACGTCGAATGTTCCAAAAACGGCTTCAAAACGTCTTTGGAACATTTTATGTTTTTAGGACGTTATTTGGCCTAACTTATGACGTTTCTGGAACGTCCTTAAAACGTTTTCAGGGCGAAAATTTTAAAAGACGTTTTCAGAATGTCCAAAACAACCTCCTAAGTCAGGCAAAAAAACGTCCAGAAAACGTCTAATGTTCCAAAATCGGCCTCAAAACGTCTTTGGACCATTGTATGTTTTTAGGACGTTATTTGGCCTGACTTATGACGTTTCTGAAATGCCCTTAAAACGTTTCCAGGACGGAAATTTTAAGAGACGTTTTTAGAATGTCCAAAACAACGTCCTAAGTCAGGCAAAAAAATGTTAAAAAAACGTCTAATGTTCCAAATACGTCCTAAAAGCGTCTTTGGAACATTGTAGGTTCTTAGGACGTTAGTTGGCCTGACTTATAACGTTTCTGGAACCATTTTTGGGATTATTGGGCGAAATATTGCATATTGGCTTGGATATACACAAAAAGTCATGATTTCAATGGTTTGTTTTTCTATAAATATCGGTATACCACTAATTTTCGTAGAAACTGTCACATGTACGGAAAAATTTATGATACAAAAAAATTTTGCCTAATGGGATCTATATTCTTCGATTGAAAGATTTTTAGAGAATTCACGTATTTGTTTAGATGAACGCAAAATACCATGCTTTTAATGTTTTTCTCGTGAGAACCACCATAAAAATCGCCCACCGCAAATTTTCAATAATTTTTACAACAATCCAGGTAAAAATTTACTCCGTTCTCGATTACGGATACTTTGCTGGTTAGAAATTCAACTTTTTCCATTTAAATATCTTCTTGTGATTCCAAAATTCATCCCTTCTGGTAGGATTTCCATGATTTTTGGCAGAAAAGAATTACTCTCAATTGTAGATTTAACAGCATATTAAAAATTAAACTTTTCAGTTATAAACTCCTACACTGAAATATTGGTAAACGTAGCTGTGATCTTCTTGGATTAGAAAATGTGCGTATGTTTGTTTACTCGGCCTTGATAAGATTTAATGATAAAGAGTTTGTATCAAAGATTAGTTTCACGTTATATTATCAGCTTTTTCTCAAATGATAGCGTTCAGTTTCGAATGCCGAATATCGAATGATCTACTTTTTCTAACTTATGAAGGTAAAAAAAAAAGATTTGCCTGATTTTCGACTTCTTCGCAGTGAAGATACGACAGTTGTTTCACGATATCGTAAGAAGACGAGCTAATCACTCGCCTTCTCTAAATACACGCTTAGTTCCTTTATGTTAATTTTTTTTGTGCCTCGTGGTTTCTTCTGATGTAGACTTTTCAATCGAGAATGGGACACTTGTTCAATTCACGAGAAAATTGACATTCTTGGTTTCTGTTTGAGTCTAGAGAGATTCAATTTTCAAGAGATTCCTAAAAAGATATTTGTGAATCAACTCTTTTTATAATCAATCATTACTTGAACGTGTAGTGTGGCCAAATGGTCAATTAAAAAATTTTTGTGGGTCTTCAGGGAGCAACTAACAGTAAGGCAAAAAAAGTTTCTGTAGACAAATACATTTTCAACCTTATGCTCCTAAAATTTAAATGTTTCATCCTCTGAAGGCTCTCCGAATTTTACAAAGATTTTATTTCAATTTTTGATAGATTGATACTATTCTTTTCTATTTTTCATAGAACAAAAAAATGAAATTCGGATTTTAAATTGTCAGAAGCACTTTTTTTTCTCTGGATTTCCAGATTCTTCGAAAAAATATGTTATAATTGTAATAAAACAAACATTTAAAAATTTCCAGTTGGTGACAATGATCTAAGAAAGAATCTGAAAACTTTGTAATTAATATAATGAGCAAAATTTATTTTGCGAATCGGCAGTGTTCAGCTTATATAATTAAGAATTTTGGAATAAAATTTGAGATAAGTTTATGTTGCATAACAAATTATCCAAAGGAGATGCTACTTGGCAATTATAAAAACAATTTTTTAAATATATTCACAGTGTGGCTATTTTTGAATAAACAGATTCAATTTTTGTTTACGGTATCGAATAAGAATGTTTTCTTGATCGCCCGTTGCTATGATGCTTCTGAAGATATGCCAATAATCAGTTTTTTAAAATTATTCTCAGGAATTATTTCAGATTTCTGCTATTTTTTTACGAATAGGCTCGATTTTCGAACAAAGTCGACCAATAATTTTTCCTATGACTTTCTGCTATAAGACTTTCAAATTCAGAAGGATTGTTAACTATTTAAGCGATTTTTATAAACAAACTTGGAAACCGGCTATTTTTCTGAAAATGGGCCCAATTTTTTTTTAAAATAAACTGAGCGTGTCTTTTTAAACACTCTTGACATGGTAATTTGCACATCCATAAAAAATTATTAATTTATTGCACAATTTTCATGAACCAATTCAGAGTTTGGCTATTTTCGAACAAAGAGGCCTTACTTTTGTTTATAAGAAGACTTTTCGAAGACACTTAGCTACAATACTTCTCAAACTGATGAACAATATTATTTATTTAAATGGAATTCGTAGACGAATTTCAAAGAATTATTAATTTCGAATTTTCCAGAACTAAAAAAATGCAAAATTTTCCATTTTGCTACACTGCCTGTTTGTAAAATGTATATGAACTGAAATCGATTGGAAGAATGCATCCGAAACATCTTTAGCAAGGAAATTATCTACAAATAAGGAGAAAATGGAAAAAAACTCTTTGATAAAGGAGAAAAATTCTCTTCTGCGAACGAAATAAAATTTTTCGTCATTCCGTTCAAAATTCTTTCTTATAGGATTTTTTATAGGGGTTTTTTTTATAGGATTGTAGGACGCCATTTTTATAGGATGATGAAAGATCAACAAACTAAGAACAAAATTGGTGACATTTTATCATTTAGATGTAGAAAGTTAGTGAATGCCTGGACAAACCAGTCCAAACAAAATGAAAATTATTTCAAGAAATGAATGCAACATTCTAAGACATCAGCATCAAATATTCAAGAATTCAAAATTTGAATCTGCTAACTTGTCACTTCGAGATTGAAGTTTTCAAAATTGACGAAAATCAATTATTTCTGAAGAACTACATTTGAAATTGATATCCGAAATTTCTCATTTAGTGCAATGAAGTTCATAAAATTGAGAATAAACATTTGGAGAACAGCATAAAAATTTCTGAATAACGTATTTGAAAGAAAATAAATAAATAAAGTTTCAAAAATAACCATTTTCCACAAAATTTGTCAACACAAAAGGGTAAATACAAAAAATTCCAAAATTGCCTCTCATAATTCCCCAGGCAATTTGGTAACTCTCACTACTTACTTTTTCTTAAAATTAGTAAAAATAGATCTAACGAAATTATTTTCTTGAATAAGTATCAAATTGGTGAATATGAACTTTTTTTTCATCAACAGTATCTAAAAAAATCGTC
The DNA here is from genome assembly GCA_011762715.2 of Neuroterus valhalla. Classification (NCBI taxonomy): domain Eukaryota; kingdom Metazoa; phylum Arthropoda; class Insecta; order Hymenoptera; family Cynipidae; genus Neuroterus; species Neuroterus valhalla. The sequence continues at coordinate 27,121 of WSXT02003346.1, forward strand.
GCTTTTTGAGTTACTTCCGGAATCTGGTTCAGGGATTTTTATCCACATTACTAAATCAATTTCATTGTTTTTGCAACTATTTTATTATTTTTAACCATACAAATTGTAGCGGCATAAAGGAATATTAGATGTAGAAAAATTTAAACTTTTCTACAAACCTGGAATACAAAATTTGGTCAAATTTACAAAAACACATTCACGAAGAAAAAATATTTATTTCAGGGTTAAATATTTTATTTTTCTGATCTCTCATTTTAATTGAACTGATTTGCACGAAATTTGCCTCTCTCGATCGAAATTTTTACAATCTGGTGTTTTTTGTTCAAACTTTCGACTGGAAAGTTCCTGACTCTTTTTTTGAAAATCTGTCCTCTGGAAAAATCGAGCTAAAACTTTCTAGCTCTAAATATCAAATATTACATCGTTCGTTGTTTTTGTTTTTATCATCAAGGAATAATTTTCCTAACCGAAAACTCAATTATTCCATGTTTGATTGCAAACTTATGTTTTTTGTCAGAAGACTATTTTTCCTGCCGAAAATTTAAGCTCTTGAAAAAATCAGTCTTTCTGGTCTCACTCTTATCACTCTTTTCTTTTGTTGTTGATTTATCACTTTCTTTGAAAGTTCATCTCCTTCTCTTGGAACTAAACTGCTGTCCTAAAAGCTCTTATTATTATTGGTTAAAAACTGATTTTTTGCATCAGGAAATTTGAATTCTTGGTTGACAAATAAAAAACTTTGGTGGAAATTTTCGTTCTTTGTTTGGAATTCCACAATTTTTTCGAAAGATATCCTTTCTGGTAGATAATTCAACAAAAATTGATCGTTCTCAATTGAAATTTCAGCTCTTTGATTAGGAATTCTTTTTTTTCTAACTTGAAAAATGCTGAAATAAGTTCACTATCGGCAAAAATTATTGCAGATACTCTCATATAACAGCAGTGATTCTATTACATTTAATTTATTATTATAAACAATTTTTATGAACAAATTCCTACTTTCAGTATTTCTCATTGGAAAATTTTCTTTTTGCTCAGATTGCTAATATTCCTCATGAGAGTCATAATTTGAAACAATAAATTTTCATAAGTTGACAATTACTATTTTTATAAACAATTTTCATAAACAAGTCTCCCAGTTGACCATTTTCTCCTAGAAAAAAAATGTTTTTTTTCTCCTATTATTATTGGGGTGACATTTATGGCGATGGGTTACTAACGAAATGGAGTAATACATAATTTATGTGATTGTTATATAAGAAAAAAAAAAACTGAGATTGATCACTTTTACATGTAAAAAGGACGGTTATTCCACTAAAACTATCCGACAATAAACTAAAAATGATTCCAAAATTTGATAGGAGACACTAAATAACAATTTACGTAATTGTTAATAAAAATTTTTAATAGCAATCTACAACTATCTACGGTTGGTCGTAGGAAAAAGTTATTTTTTCTTCGAGCATTTCTGCGATAATCTTATTCAAAATACTAGATCAAAGAAACAATCGACATTTATAATAATAATGAGATTTCTATAAAAAAATTAAAATAAATAAATTACACACCTTGAGAATATCGATCTTTTATTAGAAATATTATAATAATAATGACTGTTGGAATGTACAAACCTGCATCAAATTTTTTTACATGACTTCATTAGCAAATCATATAAAGATAATTTCAGCAAATCACTTTTAGTTATATAAACAAAAATTATTATTATACTTGTTAGGGGCGCGTGACTGACAACTAGCTAGCGGTGAACTAGGTAAATAATATGCGCAGTAAATAAATAAAAGATAAGCGACTCGTTAAAACGGAAGTAAAGCATTTTTGCTTCTGACTACAGAAATTGTTATTAACAATTACGCAAATTGTTATTTACTGTCCCTTATTAAACTTTTCAAATAATTTTTAGTTCATTGTCGGATGATGTCAGTGGAAAAACCGTCCTTTTTACAAGTAAAAGTAATATATCTCAGTTAAGAAAAAAAAATTGTTTATAACAATCACATAAATTATTTATTACTCTATTGCGTTGATTAGTCATCGTAATAAATGTTGTTCCAATAATAAGTAGCGAAAAAAACATTTTTTTCTAAGAGGAAATGGCTGATTGGGAGATTTGTTTATAAAAAGTTCAAAATCCTTCTTTTCTGAAGAAAATCAATCTTCTTGTCCGAGGTTCATATTTTTGAACAAAAATTCAACAATTTAACATAGAAACCAGCCTTTTGTTAGATAGTGACAGTAAAAATATTTGTCTTTTTGGGTGATAAAAAAAATTTGTTGTTAAAAATTCATTGTTTTTTCTCCTAAATTATATTTCCGATAGAATATTCACCTGTTTTATCTTAGGTTTAAAATAATACTTCTAGTTGAAAATTTGACTCTTTATAAAAATTTGTGTATTTAAAATTTGTAGTAATTTTTTTGGTTGCAGTTTTTTTTAACGGAAAACATAATCCAGTTCGAGTTCAATTCCAGTTGAAGTTTGCAAATTTTTTCCAAAATCCATTACTCCGGTTGAAAAGACAAGTATAGTTGCTTGAGAATTTACCTCTTCTGGTTCAAAATTCCATAATTTTTTTAGAAAATAATTATTTTGATACCAAATTTGCTTGATGGTCCAATTCAAATATTTTCTAATTGAAACTGAGTCCCGATAATAAGGTACTCAATATTAATTATACTCCTTTCTGGTGGTCAAAAATAAGGAAAACCACTGCTAGTCTTTGTTCTACTCAGTATTTTTATCTTTGCTTCATTGTTTGCTTGATCACTGTCATTTC
>WSXT02003347.1:0-15007 GCA_011762715.2 Neuroterus valhalla
GGGGAGAGCACACCACGAAGAAGGTGTTGGCTGTGGGCGGGGGGGGGGGGGGGGGGCGGGGGGGGCGCCGAGTGGGGTGGGCGGGGGGGGGGGGGGGGGGGGGGCCGAAACCCCCCCTTGGCTACGCGCCTGCGAGTCACTTTTGCAAAAAGACATATTGACTACGAGTCACATTGCAGCATCTGCCATTCAGAAAAATTCCTAAAAATCACAAAACTACCTACCTTCCCGTTTCTGGATAAAGGGAGGTGGGAGACACTGCTGTGATTAATCGTAAAAATAATATTAATAAAAATACTTATTGAATATGAGTTGCCATAATGTGACTCGCCGCCATTGTTACATGCTGCAAATGTTACTCGCTTTTGATGTAACTTGTAGCGGATATTGCTGCAGATGTGATTTCCCACCATTATGTCTTGCAAATTCTAAAATCACTTGATTGAGTGATGGAAGGTGTCGTGAGTTGAAACGAAGGAACAGAAATTGAATACGAATAGGGGTCATGGAGTCTGAGGGTTTGAGTTCGGGGGTTGACGTAGGGGTTGGCCGACATGTCAACCTTATCTTTGGACGAACACTGGTCAGCACTACCCCGTTCAACAGAAGCTTTTCCTTCCCTCGCAACGTCTACGTACGTTAACTTGTAAACGTAGAATGGACAAATAGGAAAACGGAACCCCAATGGATTCGCGTACCCATTGTCCCGTAAACTTTGCAACAACTTTGTGGAATAAACCCCCCAGCCCCTTCCTCTCTTCCTCCCAAATTTTGCTATTCATTCCTTCTTCTAACTTCACTCACTGTCATGGTTATCCAAGTTTCATTTTGGGCCACTCCAAACATTGAAGTTCAATTTTTAGGTTTCAAGATATGCTTCCCTCGAATCTAAATGATCGAATAAAGTGTTAAATTCGATGTTTCGTATTCTCTTCCGGCATGTTTTGGTAAAATCTGATATTATCTTCCGGCGTCTTTCTCTCCTCCAGATAGAGGATTGATGCACCTTATGTCATTAATGAAAATTGCAAGATTCCATACAGAAAGACAAACAGATATAATCGCATACCTTTCCAGCTAAGACCCCGAACACTTTTCCTGGAGGAAAAATCGCGAAGTATCGAAGTAACCAGAAAACCTTACTCTAATTCAAGGAACAATGTATGTATGGTAATAGCTCGGGCACATCGGACTATCGAAAGCAGGTTTTTTTCCTACTGTTAATAACTAGAGCACCTCTCCTCGCTCGAGCGATTCATTGGGAGTTCCTAATGCAATCACAACTTTTATAGAGATGAATACGACACATCTCGATAAAATTCAAAAAAAAGTTCCTGGAATTTCTATTGATAAATTGACTAGCCTGATGTCAAGGAGCAAAATTTGCTGCATCAAAAGTAAATTAGACTAGAAACTGAGAAAGTTGGAAAACAATGAGAACCTCCTACCCTCTATAGACGCTGGATGATAATCCTGCAAGGTAACCCGATTTTTCCGGAAAAGACGCCAAAAAGTCAAGTTCTGTATTTTGTGTCTGTACTCCAGCACCTGTCAATTTTATGAAAATCATATTTGTCATATGTATCAAAGTGAAAGTATTTCTGACTATTTCTAGGGAAACAATGTGTAGCTCCAAAGGGTTTCAAGTCATGACCTTCCACATTTGACCAAATTCTCATTTTTTTAGAGCACATTACCCGTGCATCTTCTACATTTGTATTGTTCAATTATTTCTTCCATCCTTGTCTCTAATGGCATAGGTATTTTTCCAGATTTTCACGGTGTTCAAGTTGTACTTCGGGCTTCTCATCTGCAAAAACAAAGTCAATTGTACTATTACTTTAGACTCTGGCTCTACTGTACGTACCCTATCTTTACTGTTAGACAACAACCCATCCATTCATATCCATGAGTTGGATTACCGCTCTGCGTTCACAACTAGCTAGATTACCATTCAATGAGTCTCAGAAGGAATCTTTAACATCCTTACTGTCACTATCATCTGGAGCGTATAATACTCTAATAGAGTCTTCTGATTGCCACTTTCATCCTCACTCATAGTTATCGCGGAGATATACATTTTTACTTATTGACTGTTTTATTTGCTCTATCATCCATGATCAGACTCACTTATTGGTAAACGTAAGATCTATTACCTACATATTTCTGACCAAAGTACGAAACCATTCTTTATCTCTTTAATCCCTTATGTCTTTTCCTCCAGTTCCTGGTACATATCAGACACCTAGCTTCCTTATGCACATTATATCCCGAAATTTCTGTTCCTCCAGATCATTTGCACATAGAGCGTTCTTAATTCAATTAGCCTACCTAATTAAAAACATAAATTTCCAATTTTAACATTCTTTTTATTTGTCCTGATGCTTTTTACGTTTCATCTCTCCCTAATCTACAAGGTTCAATAATCACACAATAAAATGACAATAAGATTATTTAATATAGCCTAGATAGCGTACGCACCTTCTTAGAGGTTATGATGACTTGCCAAAGTTCGCTGCGATGCAATATCGTTGATTCCTTCATAACATTACTCGTATATAGACGAGGGCGAAAAAAATTTCCGGGATTTTCGGAGTAGGAAGAAAAAATAAAGTTGTTCAACTTGAAAATGACGAGAGTCCGCGAAGCGTTCGATACTTTTTTTTGTGCAAGCATCGTCTGACATAATCACACGGAAAATGGGTGCGTTTATGTACAAGGCATAAAAATGGTGAAGAGTGCCCCCCCCCCCGGCCCATTTATCCCATTTTACCCTATCTTTTACTAGAACGGATGATGGAACTCTTTTTAATAATTGATATCATAAACAGATTTGGTCTGGTTGATACTTGCACTATCTGTCCCAACATCCTTGGTTACAAAACAAAGGAATAATTTTTGGACTCATAGATAGAGCAATTAAACTATCTTCATTGAACTTCAGACAACAAAATATTCAATTACAGAAAGAAACTTTGATTGAGAAACAACTTTGATTGATAATGGCTACCCGTTGAATCGTATCCATAGATTGATCAAAATCAGAATCAACAATATCTATAATCAAATTGGAAAAGAGGATTCTCATATTTACGAAGGTTTCACAGTAGTTTCGTACATTTCTGGCATAACGGATAAAATTGCCTCTATTTTGCGGTAAAATGCCATTAGAGTCATTTTCCGACCTATTAGGTCCAACTCAAACTTATTCACGTTTACAAATTTAGTTGTTTCAACAGTGATGGCTGTTATGTCAGACACACAGGAAGACGTCTTTATCTTAGAATCAAAGAACATAAACGTCAAAATTGTAATGTAGAAAATGTGACTGCTCCTAAAAGGCACATAATTGTGAGAGGACCTTTTTTTGATTTCACACACCCTCAAATTCTAGCTGAGGAAAAGAATTTCGAAAAACGCCTAACGGTTGAATCATTTTTCATCAAAAAATAAAAAAAGTCTGCTCATCTAAGGTTTGAAAATTCAAGTTTACCTAATTTCTGCAGTTTATTATGTAATTGATTATACAATCCCCTTTTACTATTTAATTTTTTGTTAAGTTTCCTTATCTGAAACATAATTTCCTTACACTCTAACCGATATACTCAATAAATCATTTCTCTACGTTTTCAAAAGCACCCCACTTCCTATTACGCTCCTGCTGTTTCCCGAAGCACAAGTTAAGTTCATGACGTTCAATAGGACGACCCGCTTTTCGGATTTTCAAAATCGAACAAGATAAGAATATTTCACCTTTTCCTTTTACACAGATTCTAAACGTCGGCTCACATTTCCAGAATTGAAATAAAATCAAATAAGTATCACCATATTTCCGACCAAGGATATGGAGATACACAGTTTCGGATGACTGTATTTTCTCCATCACATGAATTATTAAACCACATAAGTGGTGCATTTCTACGTCACTCTTGAACGTCAACTCACTAAACGTATAGATCAGGTACATAAATATTATGTTTATCAATTTCTGATTTAAAATTTTTAACATCTTTTATCTAGTGCGCACGAAATAACATCTAATTGACGATTGTCATATCTGTATTTTTTTCTCTTCATTATTAGTATTCCTTATTTATTTTTGACGCGATCTGAAGAAAGACCCCTAAGCGGCCAAAAATCGATTCTCCGTTTTCTAATGATTTACGTAGATTCGAACTTGCTCTTCAAGGTGGCAAACCTAGAAAAATTCTACCAATAATGATTTATTCAGTACAAGCGTTTAAACATTGTCGTTCGAGAGAGTCATATCAGCCCGCCGCCAGTTCTCCTGCTTCTCCTGTAAAATTACGTTTGGCTGCTTGTGGGTCTTTCTTCAGATCGTGTTACATTTATTTATTTTTATTTATTCATTATTAAATTTTGTTTTAGATCTGGTTAAGGATTTCGAATCTTTGTTCTTTTATTTATTGTTCAATTGATGAAATAAGTGTTCCTCAATAAAGTTTTGGTGTTTTTTCGACAGGCTGGAAAAGGGACTACACCCAGTATGTACCTAGTCTCCATGTTTCGCCAAGAATTTTCCTAGTAGTCCAGGCATTGCGTCGGAAAAATGATTTAAACTCCCGAAAAATTCCTTTTTCCAATTTTTTTTTGAGAACGCTCCAATAAGGGGTCCTCTTTTACATATGAAAAAGTGTCCTCGATTAGGAGGGGAAACCCGGGGTTTTTTTTTGGAAAAATTTTCAAATTTTGCGTTCGCATGTACGGGTAATTCCAATTGCATCGTAGGGCAAAATGTCCCACAAGTAAAAGAAAGGGAATGAAATTATGAGCAAATTTTGCAGAAAAATAATCCGCTATCTCCAATAGGTTCCAAGTTATGGTACATTGAAAATTGCCTAATTTTTTTGATTTCCAGCGGAAAATCGCTAAGTCTCAAAAACCACTCCATACTTTTCTTCCTTATTCCTTTACAGATAAGTGTTTCACAGTTGAGTTCAAGAAGACTCAATTCCCTGTGATTCCAAAAAAACACAATGTTTTAACTATAATAGGTCATGAGTTATGACCCCTCGAAGTTGACTGTTTTCGCCTTTTTTTAGCGGCAAACAAAAAAGTCTCAATGCTTTAACAATAAATCGTTTCAAAGTAAGTTTACGTTGATAATGCTAGAAAATGAAATAGGACAAACAAAAATCTGCGTACATCTAAGAAAAGAAAAGTTTTCTTGCTCTATTAGTTTAGGAATTTTAAGGTTTCAAAAATTCCCTTTTTCGGGGCATTTTCGACCAAAAGCGGTTTTTGAAGAATATCTCGCTTTCTGCGAGTCTCACAACAAAAATCATAGGAGATAATTAAAAGTGGAGTCAATTTGGGGTAAGTTAAGAAGAAAGAAAGTGTCTTAGCCCTAATAGGTACCGAGATATGACCTTACAAAGTGCACTTTTTCTGCATATAGGTACCTGAGTGTACCGTAAAGTAGAAGTAAGGCCACATTTCGAAGTTTGTGTCGAAAGTAAGTGCGTAACATTTATTCCAGATGTATAATACGTCTTTTGCCGTCAATAAACAAATAATTTTTCATGACGAAATCTTGCTGTCACCACTTTTGATTAATTTTTCGCCATTTTTTTGTACTTTTGTGGCAAAAAAGTAATTGTGATTGGTGCGAAATGTGTAATATATTTTTATATCAATAAATAAATTATATTTGATACTTTTTTGAATGATTGTTAATTACAAAATCTTTTTATAACCGCTTCCGACTATTTTTAGTACTTTTATGCATAATACTCAAAAACTACTCAAATGTGTTTAACACAAGATTTTGTTATAAACAATTTTTATTATATTATGAATTAATTAATTAAAAGATATGTATCACATTTCCAGCAAATTATGATTATTTTCTTGGCACAAAGTACTACAAAAATACTCGGGACTTGGATGCGGTTATAACAAGATTTTGTTGTGAACAATTATTCAAAAATTATTGGAAATAATTTATTTATTCATAAAAAAATAATTACACATTTCGCATCAATTACAATTACTCTTTTACCACGAAAGAACAAAAAAATGGCCAAGAAGAAATCAGAAGGGTGACAGCAAGATTTTGTTATAAACAATTATTTGTTTGTAAACGGAAAAAGACGTATTATCCATCTGGAATAAATGTTACGCACTTACTTGGGACATAAACTTCGAAATGTGGCCGTACTTCTACTTTACAGTACACTCAGGTGCCTCTATGCAAAAAAGTGCACTTTGCAAGGTCATATCTCGTGACCTATTAGGGCTAGGACATTTTCTTTTCTTCAACTTACGCTGAATCGACTCTGCTTTAATTATTTCCGTACAAACTTTGTCGTGGGACTTACGGGAAACGAGGTATTTCCAAAAAACGAAACCTCTCCCTTTTCGGTCAAAAATGACAAAAAAAACGGAATTTTCAAAACCTCACATTTTCTAAACTTATAGGGCTAGAAGACTTTTCTTCTTTTAAATTTACGCAGATTTTTGTTTGTCCTATTTCCTTTCCTAGCATCATCAACGTAAACTTACTTCGAAACGATTTATTGTTAAAAAATTGAGACTTTTTTGTTTCCCCCTTAAGAAGGCAAAACAGTCATTTTTGAGGGGCCATAACTCATGACCCATTATAGTGAAAACATTGTGTTGTTTTGTGATCACGGGGAATTGAGTCTTTTTTAACTCAACTGTGAAACACTCATCTGTAAAGTAATAAGGAAGAAAAGTATAGAGTGGTTTTTGAGACTTAGCGATTTTTCGCTGAAATTCCAAAAAATTTGGCAATTTTCAATGTACCCTAACTCGGAACCTATTGAAGATAGCAGATTATTTTTGAAACAAAATTTTCTAATAATTTAGTTTTCTTCCTTTCACCGGTTGGACATTTTGCTCTACATTGCAATGAGAATTGCTCGTACACGCAAACGCTAAAATGTTGAAATGTTAACAAAAAAAAACCGGGTTCCTTCTCCTTATCGGGGACACTTTTCTGATATGTCAAATAAGACCTTTTAAATAGAGCGTTCTCGAAAAAAAAATTGGAAAAAGGAATTTTTCGGGAGCAAAAGTACCAGATGCCTGGAGTATAGGGATACGCTAACCTCATGAGGTGATGTATACATTTATAACGTCAAATCCACCAAACGTTGGTTACATGAAGAAAATTTCAGAAGAATGCGAAGAGAGCGAGAACAAGAAGGACGCATACTTGGTTCGTTATGCAATGCAATTTGGAGCCGAAATTTCAATGATAAATGTCAACTTCTCAATAAAAAAAATTGGAAAAACACTTGAAAGTATTGACAGTACACGCATCCAAGATTTTACCAGGATTTTCATCGAATTCACAATATAATGAATTCAATTGAGTTTGCGGACTTGTTGAATTTATGATATTGTTGAACTTCCATGTGATGACTTTCCTTCGACAATGTCAGTTTTTAGTAAAAACCCTGCGAACAAGACCAAAGAACTAATTTCTCGGACATTTTTTTCCTTCCAAATGATAATCCTTTTCTTTAGAATTAGTAGGGCTTCACTAGATCGTTATACCTTTAAAAAATTGAAAGCTTTATGATGGTTTTTGTTTGGCTTATTTGCATTAGAAAGAAAACAAAAACGATCTCAAGTCTTTGATATGTTAAGTCTTCTTTAAAATTGTATAGCTTTATTTGAAGATTCATTTCGAAAGAGATTATTTGTAGAATAAATATTTGAATTTTCAAATTTGGAACGTACAATAACTCTGTGATGCGAAGGGTATTTTATCCCCTCCTTTATCAGGCGTTTTCTATAGTGGGTGTATATGACTTTAACCTAAACGTCACACTATACATCATACCCCCCCACCTCCCTTAAATTATGAAAAAATGCCTTCGACCACATGTTTACTTTAAACCATTCAACTCCTTACCGCTGATAAATAAACAATTGATTGTTTGATATGCTTCACGCGAGAGGAGACTAGTTCACATTGAAGTAGCTACTCCAGTTCTGAATCGAACATAAGCCTTGACAGTCTTATCTCACTTGCTCTGATAAATCATCTTGCAGAACATTTAGTTTCCTCTCTCAAGACATAATGAAGATCGTAATCGGTTCTCTTTTCTTAACTCTAATTGTTTTCTATAATTCTATTGGTGAGTGTAATCTGTTTAATATAAACATAAAAGTTCAAGTGTACTTTCATTCCCGGCATATTTATTTTTTGCTTCCAACTGTTCAGTTAATAAACGTGACGTTGGAAATAATCTATGCATGTTTTATATTACAGGACTGATACAGGCCTGGGGAAAAAAGCGAATATTTGATGCAGACTCTTTTTTGTTTCCTCATTTTAATATTTGTGGAGGAGGAGATCATTCCGATTTCATAGCCGGACGTGTTAATGTTGTAGTGCGGGGTGGTTTCATCATTGGAGTAGTCAGACGTGGTATCCTTCGTCCTATATATGATTATAGTTTCAAAATGATTCAAGTGCGTATAAGTGACAACGAAAATATCCAGCTTACAAAGGAACAGATGGATAATATTCCTTTCGGCATTCGACCTCATAAAGATCATATTCGTATAGCCATACTTCCAAACGCCTACCATTAATAAAAACAGTGAAAAATAAAAGAGCGAAACAACTTAGAGCAGAAGTTGCATTCAAAAACTACGAACAATCAGAAAGAACAATGTTTATTATGAATCTCTTCCGGAATCTAGATGAGCGTAACTTGAATATTGATGCATGTTACAAACAATGATTTACTACGGAGCAAGTCACTAATATTTTTAGTATACAAAATGTCCTCATGAATAGCTTTTAGAATAAAAGGAAGAAACTCTTTTTTTATGTTTCTCTAATCCAATACTATAATCTATGATACCAAATAGGCTGCACAATACTTGAAGTGTACCTAAGTACACACATCCATGATACTACTGCGCTTTTATTGTGAAAGAGCCATATTCATGGAATGATTGTACCAGGAAAAGAAAACTTTGAGAATAATATTTGGCGCACCCATATGTATATTTGAACTTTATTCTGGTGTTAGTCATCTTTCATTCTGTAGGGCGTATGAGGTTATGAGTGTGCTTACGATCAAATTGTGACGAAACATTAGCACAAGTGTTTCTGTGTAATTATTCGAGTTATTGCGCAACGAAATATTGATTCATATTGATCATCATACGAAATAAGATTTAAAAGGCTAGGAAAAACGCAATTACAGGTATTCTAGATCGCATACTTTTTCTACATATTTTATTGCGTCTGCGCAAAAAATTAACATAATGTTGCTACATGAATAAGAGAACTCCATGCTATTGATATATAGAGTAGTTTTTCAATTGAAATAGTCAAAGTCGTCGACCATTTCTTCGACCTATGCATGATTATAAGTCCAAAATTTTCAGAATAGAATGATTGTGTATCGGTGCACTGAAAAAATGAACAGCAAGCTTATTGTCTTCCATTCGGACTTGTTCCTCACGTAGGTCAAGCTGCTACTGCTAGTGCTGATTGACTCTAGAACAACCGATAAGTCTTTCGAAATAAAATAATTGAAAATGTCTATTTGGAGCATAAATTGGTTCAAAATGGCAGCATCATCCTCTTCCTTGATTTGCTTCGGGAAACGTGGATTATTTTGTTGTATAAATATAATTATTAAGCTGCAAGATTTAATAAAGTTGGACACAAAAGAATAACGTCGCCTGCAAAAATATTTTTTCTGCAACACATAGAAGTCCTGTTATCATCATCATTCCATCATTCTAATTAAATGGGTTTGCAACTGACACTGAGATTTGTTATCTTCTATTTGGAGTTGAGTAATCATGAAAGCGACAGGGTATCTTCAATAGGAATGCGTGAAAATATTTGGACAAGTTTTTCTGCTTGGTCATTAAAGAAAATATTCAGAATGTTATTATTCATGAATTTATACTTGTCTTCACAGTATTGAATTCAATAGCCTGGGAGAAGTAGCAAAAATCAGTATGAAATCAAGAATATATTCATCGGATTTGAGACGTTTTCGATTCATTTCAACGTCACCTTCCTCAACTAATAGAAATCTTTGTTTCTGGAATACAAAATTATCTTCGTTTCAAAGGATGCAGACCCAGTGACAATGTCTTACATCAAATTTATCATCACAAAGGCACAAAGATGACGACGAGATTGCTTGACGATCCACCGTGGTCCAAGATCCCAAATTCGTGGCCAAAACTCGAAAAGTTAAAATTTATGACTTCTCGAGGGCTCATATCGCGTTTGTTGGGTCACTGATTTCAGAAATGATATTAATAATTCAAAGTGTAGAATGACGAACCGAAAATGGCGGACACTATCCCTAAATTTCCTATCATTTTCCACGAAAATAAGTACCAAGGAGTTTTTTTGGTCGCTGATTTCAAAATTGATATTAGAAATTCGAAATTGGGAATGCCGGACCCAAAATAGCGGACTTATGTCCGAAATTTTCCGTTCTCGTCACGAAAATTATAACAAAGGAGTTTTCCGGGTGGCTGATTCCAAAAATAATCTTGAAAATTCGAAATTCAAAGTGGTGGACCCTGAATGGCGGACAATTTTCCTAAATTCGTTATTGTTTTTCACAAAAAAGGTACGAAAGGGTTTTCTAGGTCGCTTATTCCAAAAATGATATATCGAGAAACTTCGTCCCTAAAGTCGTGATTTCTTTTTCAAGATTCAAGTCCTAAAGGATTCCACATATTAAAAATTTTGAGACGTTCTCATTTCACGACCCGCGTCTTGAATCCTGTCAATAACGGAGTAAAAAATGCATTGCATTATTGCCCAGTTTATAAACTTTTCACGCCAAAAATCCGAAGTTTTATATTCTGAAGTGGCTTTTCTTTTACAATGTTTTCTTTTCGTTTATTACTGTTACATATATTCATTGTTTATATATTTCTAGTTTTTTTATATTGTTTAGTTATTCGGTATATTTTTTGATGAGAAAATCGAATACTCTAACTGATAAACACTCTAATTTTATACAATAGTAAAATTTATTTTCGAAAACCTATGTATTGTGTTCAGCACATAACAAATGTTCCCAAAGTTATATTCGAACGTCACTGAATAAATTACTTTCATTTTGAATGAGTATCTCTTCGGCATGGCATGAAGCGCGTAGGGAATCATGGATTGGTAGGCTATAGCGCGGGTAAACACTCTCACGCGGTTGTAGAAAAAGCGCATTTATTTCTACGGGGGCAGCTTGGGGCAGCTTGTGTTGAAGGAATCAAAAAGTTGATACTTTTTAGCGATCAAAACGGAAAATCTCAGCGCGCACTCGCAGGCGAAAAAAGAATTCACTACGTTTACGCCTGAATTTTATGGAAAAAAAATATTTTTGACGTGCAAATTTTACTCCCAATATCATTAGCATACTTGTTCGAAATTCAAATCCGGAAGCAAGCAACGATTTAACGTACCCTCAGAAATATCCTCAATGTCACCTTATCTGTTTCTGGTATGAACTCACAAATTAACAAAATTTTTCGTCGAACGCTCGAAACTCGAGAGACAAACTGATGGGCGCATATTCGACGGAGAGTCAAGTTTAACTGCTCGACACAAGGACAGTTTTGAATGTAGTGACTTGCCCTTTCACAAAATAATGCTCCAACACCCCCTTAAGAAGTATAAATGAACATCTACCTCAGCCGGTAAACTTCGAATTTTTAGGTTTTGGCTAGCTTTTAGGGATCTTGAACCACTGTGCGACCGTCGTTGGACCTCGAACCTCACACACTGGAAGTAATTGAGCGTGCGGATAGCATAATGGCCTTAGCATGGAGCTCAGTCAGCCTTGTAGGCGAGAGAGGGGAGAGCGCGTTGCTATGAGCCAAGTTGATTGGACAAATAATCTTAGAACTAAGTTTTATCCAATCAACTCGGCTCATAGCAACGCTTCATCCCCTCTCCCACCTACTAGGCTGACTGGGTTCACGCGCTAAAGCCGTTATGCTATTCAGACGCCCAACTGTTTCTTGAAGATCGTTTACAAAAATTACTGAAAAAAAGACAAAAGTGGTGAGACAATAAGTCTCTTAGCAAGCTCATAGAATCATCAGCATCAACCCCCAAAAGCAGTCTCTATCATAACTCTGGCGCTGTTAAGACTGATGCTCAAGGATCATCTTAATTGCGGTAAAAGCCGAAATAAACAATCAATCCCTCAGAGACTCTTTCTAAACTTCGATTTTGGTGACTTCGTGCAACAGGTGATGCACGAGTACAATCGAAACTGAAATCAAAGTTGACGTTGTGGACATTCGACATCAATACCTAAGACGCTGCTCGAATATTCTTAGTCTAAAAAGCTGTTGAAGAACTTGATGCATCTGATCCATCCTGAAATAATTTCAGATTGATGTTCGTAAGTTGAACATCAATTTTCAGAAAAAAACCTGTTGAATGTTATTCGGAAAATTTCCTGCAGTGCCTCATGCACGTAAAACATCTAGACAAGATGCGGGCTCAATTTTCGTAACACTGGACAGTAATTCCCTGAAGACATCCTGTGGAATTCCATTTTGAAGGTGATCTATTTCGAAGGTGATTGATTGGTTTAATATCCACCAGGACCTTTTCCTTGAATGCGTTTTGTCCTTCTTAATGTTCGATATCTTGGATAAATCGCTTGGAACCGCTAAGTTTTACAAAAAAAGAGTTGACCTTGAGATGGAAACAATGCGTTTCTATAAGGTTGCTGACGATCAGATCAACACGGCACAATCAGTAGATGATTTGCTGAGGACGATGAGCAGACTAGAAATGAGCATGGAGAGCATAGGTTTTAGGAATAACGTGAATTAAGCAAAGTTTTGTCTAAGACGGAGGTATTGCAGGAAGGGTATGCAGCATTGCCACAAACAAATAGAGGCAAGGACAAGTTGATAATTGTGTGCATCTTAGTTTGATGGAAATTGGCCTGTTTTCTGCAGGGTACACATGCCTGGTATATATTCTCCATAGTTCTAATGTCATAACGACATCGTTCTCTTGTTCTTTACTGCGTGAAAAAAACCTTTGTACTCAAACATGATGGTTTTAGCCTGCAAAAATTACTCCAGAGAAGTTGTTGTCCACTTTCTAGCAAACTGGCTGCTGACCTATGCTATGTTCCTCGTAAAAGCCATCACCAGAAAAAGAAGTATAACGAATAAAGCCTGAATCGTGATTTCCATTTCTGTTTTTGCACCTACTATGCTGTACGGTAGTAAGACCTGGACGTATCAAAAAAGGATAGGCAAAGAGTTAAAGCGGTTGGCATATAATCTCTGCGAAAGATGTGCAAAGAAACGCTCATATACCAAGAAAATAATAAGTGTTTTCTCAAAGAATATGGTTGAGAAAATATATTTTTCGACAAGAATGAAAGAAATTTGCGAAGATAGTTTAGTCATGTTGAGAGAAAAAATAGAGGATGATCAACGGAAAAAGCGTATTAAGGGAGCGTATATGGTAGCGTTCAGAGTACTGTATCGAAAAAATAATGCTCATAATATGTGAATGAGGATCTTGACCAAAATATAAATGAGAAGTCTCACGAACATAAGAGATTGTATGAAAACATATATGGACGAAAGGAAAGGATGTATGCACGGGTAGAGATGCATTCAAAAATATAGATGTGCAATTGTTTACTTGTTTTATGAAATTTGGATATTTGTCGTAATCTAATTGTTTAATTTTTATTTTTATTCAAATTTCATCAATTAGAATTTCAATTCTAATTGTTCTCTCAATGTCCTAAAATTGTACATTATGTCATAAATCTACGGTACAACTGCGACTGGAGAAGATCCACATTTATGGAATGCAAACATTAAGAAAAATGAGATTCAATGTTGTAAAACATCATGTAGAACATTCATTTGTTGAACTGTACACAAAGCTTACCATTAGTTAGTTTCCTGCATTTGGAGAATATGGAGATTAGTGGTATCTTATTCCTTACCTTGGCAATTTTCCTCAGTTCTATTGGTGAATATTATAATATAATACAATATTAGGATTTTATCTGAATTTTTAATTTCATATTTGTTTTGAGAGAAGAATTGTCCTGATTATATTAAAATCCCTTTCTTAACGTAATTCCGTGAAGAAAGGCTAAATATAACCTATATTCTGAGCGAACTTTTATTGCTTGAAGCTCTCATCTCGAAGAAACAGTTCGTCAAATTTTTCACAAATCATGACAATTGTAATTGATACTTGTATGAGTTATCTTTTATTTGGTGTTGCATGTGAAGATGGAGGAGTGCCTATTCTAAAATTGTGACGAAATATTTGCACAAGCGTTTCCGTTGGATCATTCAAGTTTATATTTTAAGAATCGCTGTTCATCGATTTTTGCTTCTTTTCATACAGAATTGAGCTCACAAGGCTGGGGAAGAACACGAGTACGAGTATATCCTGGACCGCATACATATCGATTTCGTTGTGTCTTTGCCAAAAATGAACATAATGTTACTACCGAACTGAGAGGACTTTATGTTATCGGAGTTCGAAAGGGTTATTCAATTGGGATTGTCAGAATTGAAGACCATTTGCTTCATCCAATATATGATAATAAGTCTCAAATGATGAAAATACGGCTGATTGACAATCGTCGTAAAAAAATAACTCAAAAACACGCTCGTCGTCTTCCATTCGGACTAGTACCTCATGTACGTGATACTTCTACTGCTAATTTTGAATAAAACTATTACTTATGAGAATTTTGAATCGAAGTGATTGGTAATGTCCATTCAAGAAAATCAGTTGTTTTGAAAAAATTATATCTTCCGTCGTGTTGAATAATTACTTTAAACAAACTCAACATTCTAGCTGCAAGATGAGATAAAGTTGGTCGCAGAAGAATAATGTTTGCTACAATAAGATATTTTTCCACAACATATGGAAGTGCTTCGAATTTTCGAATAAAGTTTATCGGGAAAAATCCTCTGAATCTTGGATGCGAGTAGAACTTCCACTCACGTC
>WSXT02003358.1:0-15006 GCA_011762715.2 Neuroterus valhalla
GGCCACCGGGGCTTTCACCCGATCGGAACCGATGGAGAGATTTGCACTCTCTTGGGGTATTTTGTTTGTAAGAGACTCACTCATGGTTGGTTTGAAATCAGGATTCCTTTCCCTGGTTGGTATTTGTCCACCCGGGGTATTTGATTTCCCCGGCACTACCCATTTCTGGGAGGCATTCCCCTATCCGCAACCTGGGAAGGCGCCCGATAGGAGACCAGCAACACCACACGGGGCAAGGAGAATAATACGTGTTTATAATTTATCTGCTGCTGACTTCCGTCGGAGTCGAATTTGGATTTGATTTGCAGCTGAGGTTTCGCGGTGTTATGTATCCTCCACAGGTTCCCTCTGGGTTCGAGTTTTACCCGTATCAACCGACAGGAGTGGGGAGGTCGGCGTTCGCGCGCTCTGTCACTGGGCTAGTGCTCGCTTCTCCCGACATTGAGAGAGCCCGGTGAGTACTGCTGTCTTCTGATGAGTGTATACGTGCTCTTTTTTTTATGCATTGATTTACCGACTCGATCATCTTCGGTGTTTTGGAGGTGACAAGTCGGACGCCTTTTTACCCCCAATTGCATCGGGATCGATAGTTCTGGGAGAGCTATCGTGACCGTAGATCCGGAGGCTTCATCTGTTCGAATATTTCGGGGTGACCCCCAACATTTTTTGGACCTGATGAGGCATGAGAGCCTCCTGTCTTGTGCTTGGAAGGTGATATTCTGTTTGCCAGATTTTTTGTCTGTGTAGCATCTTTCCCCTGCTGGCTCACGCTAGTCCGCAATTATTTCTTTGAGAATACGAAAGGTTAAAGGTTGAATTGGGGAAATTCGAAAGATTCTCGATGACCCATCGCGCCTTTTTAGTGATCTCTCTCTGTTTTTGTTGAAAATCCATCCATGGCCGCTGGGAGGAATGACCTTCAATCACTAACCGAAGAAAAGCGACTTGTCCAAATCACACAACAAGCCAATTACTTGTCTAAACACTCTTTATAAGATTTTTACAGTCGTTCAAGATTGTTCGGATGATTGGGCCTGCACTCAAAGAGATTCAAGAACAAAGTGTATGTAAATCGGTAAGTCGTGAATGAACCTTGACAAATTTCTCCGATCCAAAAACCATAGTTATGATTATCGAACCAATTAGCCCCATCGATTTTCGATGAGGCTAGATCGATTGTTGATGAGGCTAGATTGATTATCATCCTGTGATTCCCCCTTTGGCATTGTGAATCACGTTTTCTGCCAGTCGTTTACAGAGACGCGTTTTTCTTCATTTTAACGTTGAACCAGCTACTATTTTTTTTAATTTTTCATTCCTTCCGGAGAAAACTTTCGCAGTTTGATAAGTACGTAAGGAGTGTTTTGAAAAAGGCTTCACTCCCCATCGTCAGTCAAAAACGGTCTTCCGCTAAAATTAACAGCCTGCATGATGCGTACAAAAAACTAAAAATTACCCCAAGAAACAATGCAAAAGTGAGTCGTATAAGAGCCAGATGGCTCGCTCTTCCCGTTGTTGATCTTGTGAACGAACCAAAAAAGTTTCCCATGAAGAACATCTTTTTTTAGAGGACCAACGCACACAGAGAAGAATGGTTATTGGTTTAGTTGATAAGGAGGCTACAGCCTGTCTTCGAAGTCGTTCCTTTCGCAAGGAAAAGTCATTTTTCTTTCAAAAAAGCCGGGAAACTGAAACTGGGCTACAGGCTGGATGTTCCTACAGTTTGGCAAACAGACAAGGTTCACCAACCGAAAGTTTAACCCTTACGGGCATGAAAACGAGCTCAGATGATGAATGTGTTATCAAACCCAAAAGACCAAAGTAAGAGGTGCAATATGTGACTTGGGAGATTCCAAATTTAGTCATTGCCTGTGATTGCACATGTATCTCTGACAGGAAAGCATCCCTGATTGCAACTGTAATTATGAAAGACTTTTGGATTGAAGAAAATGAAGCTGTTCCGCGCTCCGAAATTCGTCGAGGGCGAAAACAAAAAAGGTCTGAAAAACTCGATGGGCGATCAAGAAAGAACATTTTCAGTTCATAATTCGATTTAAGGACGGACAAACACGATAAAAAACTTGAAGAAGGAACAACCATAACCACTAAAAGTGTTGTTGAAGGCCACAAGTGCAGGAACAGCAAAAGCGATCGCCAAAGCTCTGGCGGACTTCATCTCTGAAAACGAACTCTCAATTGACGAGATCTGTGTGCTAGAAGACATTCCAAACAGCTTTCCAATAGATGGTTCTCGGCTTTCAACATCCTGGTTGTGCATGGTTGACTCTTCCGGATCCTCTGAGTGTTATCCACTGCCAGCTCGATTCATTTTGAGGGCTCCTTCGGCTTACGCTTCTTGATTCCTTCCCGAAATACGCTGCATCCTGCAGTTCTTCCTGTCGGGATTGTTGCAGGCACCTGCTATGTGGCCATAGCCTTGGCAGTGGTCGCACCTGGTGTCCTGTCCGCAGAAGCTTCTCAGCGCCCTCCTCGTTAATTTCAACGAAGGCCTTCATATTCTCCCTACATGCCTTCTTCGTAAGGGCCTCTTCCACCTCTACTTTGTCCGTCTAAGGTTCCAAGTCGAGAATCTCGACCTCAACTCAAGGTACTTGATTTTTACCCCAAGGTTTTCTGCACAGCACTCCGGATCCCACGTAGCACGCTAGCGTAGCTTAAACCCTCGACAAGCCTGATGAGCACTGCCTCGGGTCATGCTCGTTTGGATGTCCCCCCCTTCTTCGTTATTTTTGGCCTCTCAGCCGGCTTTACCTCCTTCGAAGAACTCGGAGCTACAGGCGTAAACATTTGCGCGCGATTTCTTATCTTTTTTGCGCAGGTCTCATTGCGCTCGTCCCCAGGGGACTGTCGGCTGGGTCTCTTGGCCTCTTTCCTTCGGTGGAAGTCGTTGATTCTCCGGCATCTGCTATCGTCTGAGTCCCCACGCTTTTCGCCATTGTCTTCTTTGCAGACAGCTTCGTGTTTTGAACCTTTCCCTCCAATATCTTCTTGCCCATTTCTTGGGTGATACGAGTTTCGAAATCTACTGTCCAGCAGTCTGTGTGACGTACATTGTTCCGCACCTTGCCGAGGACAGCAAGTGCTTCGTCCATATTTTCATGTACTTTGAACTTAAAAAATCCGACATCTGTCTTGAAGCTAGGTTCCTTCCCTCCGTCACATCCAGCTCTCTTCCAAGTAACTCCTCACACAGACTTTTTTCGTGTATTTGGCTCCCCCAAAATCCATGGAGCTGGCGCTAGCCACCGGAGCTTTCGCTTGATCGGAACCAGCGGGGAGATTGACTTTCCCTTGGGGTATTTCATTGTGAATACACTTATTCATCGTTGATTTGTTTTTCGAGGTTTCCTCCTCTAGCTAGTTTTTATCCGCCGTAGGTTCCCCAGGGGATTGATTTACTCAGAAAATTAATCCTTTATGGAACCCGAGGGGAATGGGTCTACTCAGAAATCATGTTGATACAATCTATTTCATAGCTCATCATCAGTAAGTTAAGAAATTAACGCCATCTTCCTTTTTTCGTGTATTTATGGATTTATGTTACATACGTAGGTACCCGTTTACGAAAAATGAAGTTATGGAACCTAAAGGAATTGTTTCATCACTCTGAAACTTTCTACACACTTTCCAGATCATTAGGCAACATAAAAAACAAACTATAAGAAAAAGATCAAAGACGATTGAGGTTTCTAAAGTAATCGACTCCTAATATTTCGAAGAAAAGCGTCTTTTTTCGCCTGCTCATAAACAATTGTCCTCTACACATCCTTATCATTGCATACATATTCAGCTTCCTTTACATCCATACACTTATTCATGTCAGCTCTTGCATTTCTATGACTCTTCATTCCTTTCAGCTTAAGAGTCTCATTTATAGGGTTTCGAAAACATAGGTTATTATTGGTTGCAAAAATTACACGAGTTCAGGTTTATGTTGGCTAAATCTTGGTCAAGTCTGGAATGCTGATCTTGAGCCACTATTGAGTGTAAAGGCTTGTTTATCCCAATCAACAGCTAAGGAATACTTAAGAATCGCTGATGATCTTGCGCTACCGTTGATATAATTAGGTCTCAGGCTTGGTCACTTCTTTGATGCGTCAGGTCGCAATATGATACAACACGGAAGATGCAAACGCAGAATTATATGTCAAAACTTTAGTTCTGTCATCTCATCATTTGAAACAAGTTTTTATTCTGTTTTCCGATCACTTCATCCAAACACACCAATTTTTGTAAAATTCACGTTGTTCTTGAGACCCGTACTCTGCATGCTAATTTTCATTATGCTCATCATAATCTGCGAATCATCACCTGATCCTGCGGAAGTGATCCTACCGTCTGCAAACGCAAGTCCACGCACTCCCATTTTCGCGAAATCATAACTTTCTCTGTCATAGAAAGTCATTCTCAGACATTTGTCTATGTATATATTGAACATCGATGGTGATATAACGCATCCTTTTAACGCCTTACCTAGCAAAAAACCAATCACTCAGTTGTCCATCTACTCTTTCACGTCCATTACTACTATTATATATTGCTCCAACTGCCCAAAGAAGTCAATCATCCACATAATACTCCTCCAAAACTTTTCAAAGGTAAGCTTTATTGACCTTGTCAAAACTTTTTTCCAGATCAACAAAGGCACAGAATACTTTCTTATTTTTTCACAAATCTTTATCAGTTATTAAAAAGTTATGAAGAAAGTACGTTTTTCTTCGTTATATATCCTTACAAGTTCCTGTAAAGTTATAGCGAACGTTTTTTTTTAGTGTGTCACATTAATTTCTTGCAATGAAGGTTACCCAATGATGCTATTGACTTCGGCCACTTATTTTGAATTCTAAATCTCAATAGTAATTTCTTATATTATTCGAAATTATGACCAGCGAACTAGCAAGAATTGTTTCGATCTTATTCAATTAATTTTGAATTGTTGAAGTTCCTTGTAACTGAATCGAAAGTTTCCAAAGTCAAAATTCTTTTTGCATTCAATTTGAAACGGATTTGTAAGAATAAGAGCCCTGGCCGAAATATTGGAAATGACTGAAAATTATTGCTATTTCAGTCTCATTTGTATGGATGTATGCGTGGAAGAAATTAGTTTTGTTCTGACCAAAAATGTACATAAGCCCTCGGTTCCCTTTCTCACAAACTGCATCAATACTACACTGTAAAGAATCAATACATTGAGAAGTAAGCAATTCGATATTCAAATTAATGCTCGTCAGAGATAACGTAAGATCGGAAGAAAATAGTTCTATAAAAATTATGTTTATAGTGTGATAAGAGATTTCTGTCGAGGGCTTTTCTGCTCTATTTCGTAATCTAGCAGCCATGAACAACTGCGTCGTAGAACAAAGTATGTCACCAGATACTCATAATCTAAAGATATATGCAACGTTCTTCTTAAAGCAAGGCTTTGGATCACCAGTTTTTGATTCAGAACACAGTTCAATAATTGAAAATGTCTAACAAATATAAATGCAATAATTACTAGGGTAACACTCATCGTACATTTCACTTAACGTTAGAATTGATTAACTATATTTATCCTTATAGGGAACGGATAAATTTTGGGGTGAATGTTCTATGCAGCACAAAAACGATTGATCTTGCCTACTTTAAGAAGAGATTTTGCCCAATAGGAGGGAAAGGTTGTCAAGGTTGGACCCTAGTTCAGGTTGAACTATCGACCTTCTTTTCGCATTTATCTGTCAACACCTATGAACTAGCGTGTCAATACTACTCAAAGTAGCACCAAACTTTTTTATACGTCTGTTCATCTCAAGCTCGTTTTTCAAAAGTTTAGTGTCGACGTAGCGTTTTCGAGAGTGTCAAAAGTTTTCCATTGTTCTCTCAAAAAGTCGAATAAGTTGTACCCAAAGCATGGAACACACAAAATAGGAATTTTCTTTTGTTGTTTACCCCATAATTAACGATGTTTTATACGAAATGCTCTGTTTTGTAACTTGTTTTGCTCCGGCGTGTCTCAATTCAAAATAATGCACGTTGTCAAGGTTGAAGCAATTTTGTCGTGAAGGTCGGACCGCCCATTCCATCATCTTCCATTGTTTTCAAACAAATTTGTTTTAATTTATTTATAAAAATAACATCGCTTAACTGCATATTCAACCTAAATTGAAGCTAAGAAACGAATCCTAATTGATGAGTTGATCAATTTTTAAATCACAACATGGATTCCATATATAAGCTGAAAAGCGAGAAGGGAAATGATCTTTGATGATTTTTCTACTTTTTCGTCTATGTAAAATAGTTTCAAAAATAGTTTTCGGGGGTGGGCTAAACTTGACTATCTTTTTTTCCGAATCGACCATTTCTTTTTTTCTTCGAGTTGAAAAACTCTAGTTCTGGATCAAGAGACTTGTAATCGTTCATTCTAACTTTTTGCGATATTGAAGTGCAAAAATTATTTGTTCAACAAAAGATATAGACTCAAGCCAAAACCATGTCCAACCTTGACAACCTTTCCCCATAACAGGAGATTCCGGCCCCAGTATTCCTGCTCTATTTTGTGAAAAACACCACAATAAATAACTTTCTCCTTTGACAAAATATATCAACATGCCTCTTAATTTTATTTAGATACCCAACGGTATTACTTGTGGAGCTTAAAACAATTAATAATTATCTCAATCGAGTTGGATGAATGAACATTTTTGAAAGAGTGAAAATTCTATAATAAACTGTGTTATTTACCTGTCGTACATTTGAATAGACTCCAAGTTGGGTATAAAGTATTTACTTTTGTTTTGGAATGAAGAAAGTTTAAAGAATACAGTTTTATACAGCACCATACGATTAACTTTTAATGGTTTTGAAAATAGTATTGCATGGAGTCTTATTTTATTCATGATTGTCCAACCATACTGCTGTAAATATCAAGGCATCGAATCAGGATAAAAAAAAGATTAATTCTGTGTTCGGAGGAAATAATGGAGATGTACGTAGAAATTAACTTCCACGGTAAAATTCCATTCGCACGTTCGGCCACTGTACAAAACACAAATAACATTCTCAAATAATTTATGATTATAACTGAATTTTCCTGCAGTAGAATAGTTGTTTAATAACGAGAAAATGAACAAAAAAATTATTTGAAGTTCACACGAAGCAAGCGTATCAAGGTAGGGTGAATGGTAGCGTACCCAGAGGCAGACGAAAGAAGGAATGGTTAGAATGTGTGAATGAGACCCTCAAGAAGAAAAATATAAAGAGGCATAGGAATACAAGAGCTTGTATGAAAAGATGCATGGATGTGGAAGAAGCAAGAGATGTATGCCAGGATAGGGATGTTTGGAGAGCAATTGTACATAAGAAAAATAGTGAAGCCTGAAACGAACAATTTTGGATATTAATTGGCCCGTGTTGATTGTTGTGTATTGTTTTTATCAGATCTTACCTCTCATGTTGCCGAAGCAGCCTCACGTATCTCCATTCTGCTTAGGAATTCAATCAAAGCCTCTGTTTACTAAAAATGCCGCGTTCCAAGCAAAGATTTTGGTTTGAAAAATTAGGATTAAAAATTAAGTCAGTTTATTTCTGTTCGCAAAAACGTGCAATGGATTCTAAGGCTGATCCAATACGTTTCCCTGCCTCCTTCTCATACAAATTCCTTGCTCGAAATTTCCCATGTCAATTCCACTTCCAAATCTTTCCATATCAATTCTCTATTTTTCAGTAGAACAGCGGGGCTGGAACCAAACGAGTTACGCTCACCCCAAAAGGGATTTGTATTAATGGTATAATAATAATAGTGTTTGAAGCCTAATTGACCGTTGAGTTCAATACCGATGTTCTTGCATTTTCAGAAGCCTTTGTTTTCTATTTGTTCCTCGTTAACTTATTTACATCACAAATAAATAAATAACTTTAGAAAATGCAAGAAAGTTGTTATTTCACGCAACAGCACATTTGTTGGATTAAGCATGTATTAACATTATTTTTATTGTTGGATATTACATCGCACGATGCTGTCTCGTATCTGCACGTGAAATTTACGTCAATTAAAGAGAAATTCTTTATATATTTGAATACATGAATTTATTGTGATATAATAACACGGAAAACATTCAATGTTTTGTTCGCATGATTTTTTACATGAATCACTCCAGCATTCGTTCCCTAGTAACCTCTTCAGCCAGCAAATGTGCTCTATAAAGAGGATCAAGACAAGGAGCCCAGACGCTGTTATACGGTAATATCTGAGATTCCATGATGGTCACTTTAGTGTTAACATTGTCTTTCAACCGAACTATAACCATGTTTTTAGCAGCATCATATATTGGACGGAGGTAACAATTTATTAAAACTCCAATGATGAATCCACCCTCTTCTACATGCATATCAGAAAGTATTATGTAGTTGAGTGGTACAACGGCTCCATCTGCTTTCCCGTAAAAAGCAACACCTCGACTGCTTCTCCTGAAGCTCCTATGACGTTGCAACACTTCAGCTGGTGTAGTTGGTTCCGTAACTGATTCGGAAATGGAAGATAGAAATCATTAAACATTACCAGCTCAGATATGGTCAATCCAAAATTCCAGTAAATCTAGCAGAGGGTAGTGGGTCAAAAAATTTCCCTACTATTGCCTGGTTCTCACCCTTATGGCAAAAAAATGCCTGAGCACAAAAAATGTATGGAGGAAGAGAAAGAACAGCCTTAAATCTTATATTTTTCATTTTTTCCAAAGAAATATGATTGCATATTCTCTGTTCTAACTCAGGCGGAAAATTTTATGCAGCTAGGGAGGGCAGCAGCTACCTCAACCTACGACTCCTTCTGCAAGCATCGCGTTCAACAAAAAACGCTTCTCAACCGTAGGGCACACATTATTTTTTTCCAGAACATGTTCGAAATACGCGGGTTTTTAGAGGTTTTTGGAGCGATTCTAACAATTGAAGGCAATAACGGTGTACGTGTATTTTTGTAAGTCACTAGTTATTCATTCGTTTCTCATGAAGTTCTGTACAAAACAAATGAAAATGAAATATTTCTTCAAACGCGAGTACAACGTTACTGCACCCAACCGCTCAATCGTATAATTAGGATCGTCCTGTGGTCGAAAATCGACTACTTTCCACGGAAAAAAAATAAGAAACGCGCCGGATCACAAAAGTCACGACACCAATGATGCTCGTTTGGTGGTAGCCGTATCGCCTAGCTATAAGCCGTATCACCCCAGCTTTAAGTGCTACAGTAGTATACTGCGCATGTATGACGTAAATCCAGTGGCCTCACACAAATTTCTAGTTACTAGATCCCAATTTTACAAAAAAAGGAGGTGGACCGAACTTTTTGGTCTGGTCCATCAGAAATCTGATTTAAAAAGTTCCGACCTGTGTACGTGGATCTGGAATAAAATTTTTAATCCGAATCTTCTCATGCACACTGCTGGATCCGGAACTGAAAATTTCGGTTCGATCCCAGATCTTGCACATCCCTGGAAGATGACCTGAAGTAAATAAGTTAATTCTTTTTGTTTAATTTTGAGGTGAAGTCCCGAAAAATTGGCGGAGCTGAAGGTGGGAATGCACCAGTCATCCCATGAGATCAGGAAGGCTAGCCAATTTATGAAAAATAATTGGCTTCTCATCCTATGGTAAATTTCGGAACAGTGAGATACTTGATAGTCGATTCCGTAATGTTAAATGGATTTCGAGGAATATATTAATGCAAAGAATATGAACATTAGGGATGCAACGATATCTTACTATTTTGGTTTTTATAAATAGTTTATGTTTTCGAAATCAGAGAGTAAAAATTCAGGGACTTCAACGCGCGATTAGTCACTTGTATTTGCTGCTTATATTATTATATTTACCAAAACAATTAGAGTGTACTGCTGAGAAAATGAAGAACAGTGTCTTGATAAGGATCCCCATTTTCTCGGAATAAAACAACTAAATTTTTCTGAATATCGTCAACTTCTTCTAATGAATAAACTATGTACATGCGTCAACTTGAATAATTTTGTACATATATAAAAACGGATTTGATCCGTGAAGCTTATCTTCTTGAGACAAACTAATAATCTTGATTGCAACATTCACATGAATTTGTCAGCATAAGTCAAGCTCATTCTCCCTTGAAAGCAAAAAAATTAATCTGGATCTACAATGTTTACTCAGTTAAGTGAGAATAAAATAATATTATTTTTAATGAATATTACGCACATCATGTTGGAAGAAACAATATAGAATTTCACGTCATCTTCTATTATCAAGAGTTATAATTTTAAATGCTGAAGAGAGTAATTTTCCAACAAGAGTCCAACTCGAATAAAACATCATCAATTTCATAATTGAAAAATTTTTCAAGGAGAATATTGACCTCTATTAGATGGGTTGTTTATTTTTAATGTGATACTCTATAAACAACATTGAAAACTGATGTATTTTTATTTTCACATTTATCGAATGGGCCCCAAATCTTTAACTGGACAATTTTCAATTGAATATATAGTTAAATGATGACAAACAGTTGAACAGTTGAAAATCCAATAATATATTAAAGTAATACCTGACGTACATTCGACTAAACATTGAAACGATAAACAATATTTATGTGTATCGTGGAAGTCGTGAGTTATAGCGAATCCGTTTCATACAGCACAAGGATGTAGTCTACGTACAGTCAAACTCGAAATTCAATAATCTTCATAATAAAGTATAAAATTGACAAAAATATATCTATTATGATTGTTGCATATTTTGGAGGGGGTTTCTAAGTCTGCTTCAGAAAATAATAATTTAGGTTGAAATTGTTCATTCATCAGAAGTTATTCAGAGTTTTTGTTTCTGCTTTCTCGTTAGGAAAAGGACCATGTAATGGAATTGGTGGCACTCTGAAAAGACATGCTGCTAGAGCTAGTCTGCAAAGAGTAAATATTCCTATTTGTACACCTAGAGAATTATCTACCTGAGCGGCAGAAGTTCTACTAAGCATAGCATGTCGTTATTCAACGAATGCTGAGTACGAAGATGAAGAAAAGCGATTGTCACCACGCTTTCAAAAAGCTATAACGATAAAGGGGACTTTCAAATATCATTGTATGATTTTAGTTTCTCTCCAAGAATTGGAAGTAATAGTAAATCACACGAGTTGCAGTCGTTGTGTCTCACTCCTAGTAATACATATTATTTTTCATAACAACTCTATTGAAAACGAGATTTTTAGTGCTCGTAGAGCGTGTTGAAACTGTAGAAAATCACACAACTCGCGATGCAAAATTGGTTCATTTTATGTCGTTCTTCGTTTTTCACGGTTATGTATATCGAGGTGTCACTTGAAGTTGGCGACAATAGTTAGAGCGAGCTCGGGAGCAAGTCCACCTATTGCAGTAGCTCTATCTCTCTCGGAACGGCGATTTAAAAGAGAGAGAGAGAGAGAGAGAGAGTCGACTAGTTTCAGCTCTAGGGTTGAAACATCGGAAGTTTCAACCCTTGGTTGGAGCTTTGCGTTTCAACACGCTCTACGAGCACTGAAAATCGAGTTTTCAAAAGAAGCGTTATGAAAAGCAATTTTCCTTGTATAAAAAGAAAGATGTTGTGAAAATTGTAAATAAGAAATGTTTGAATTCGAAGAATATAAATACTTTATAACATTCTAATAATCATAATAAAGTAATCTAAATTTTTAATAATGATGTTTTTCAGGTTTGTCTTTTACTTCTTATTATTTATTTATTTATTTATCTAATTTTTAATATAGTAATCTTGTTTGAGAAAGAAGATAATTCAATTGAAAATATACAATAATTATTCCTATTTAATAGAAAAACGATATCAAAGAAGAAAATCGGAGGGACATGAAAATCTGCCGTGCAGTGTGATACGCGCGACGGTGCGGTATGAGGTACCACGCTCGACACCACTAGATACATTGAATTTTTTCAGATAGTAGTACAAAAATCGCCATTTTGAAATATATCGTTTTCGATAGGAAATTTGACGTAGAATACGATAAAAATACTAAGAACAATTTTAATTTGTTGATAATATTTTTGGGATTATTCTTTCATTGTAGCTCGTTATTTTATCTTTCAAATGAAAAAAAGAAAAGGTCTCTAGCTCAAATACGTATCTTCTCTTTTTCGATAAAGAACCCGTAAAAAAAGTATCAGCTCAATCAAAAATGGGTCGGTCAAATCTCTGTTCGATTTGTGAAAGAATGTCCCCTATGTAAGGTGACATCTAAGAAAATTATTGAATTATTTTGTTCCATTTCAATGGTGAATTGTAGTTTTGGGTGGTAGGAGTTGAAAAATTCAAGTAGATTGTCTATTTGGTTTTGAGTGATACAAGTCAGAATGTCGTCAACATAACGATAGTAAAAAATTGAACTGGAGGAAAGTTGGTTGATTAAGTCTGTCTCGAGTTCTTGTTTGAAATGAAATTGACTATCAATCCTATTTATTAGAAATTTCCTAAATGTTTCAAACAACAAGATATATCAATTTAAACAATTAAATTGTTAATAACAAAATAACTTACGAGTTTTGGGCCTGGAGACCTCCAACAATCGATTTTCCGCACCAAATAACATGAAAATAAACAAAGTCACCGACTGGACATGGAAGTGCATACGGCAACCCCCGCCAGCGCCTGGACTACTTGGCACTCACGCCCGAAACAATTTTGACTATATGAAAAAGATACAACAGCTTCAAAATCAATCTCAAGACATCCTAGGGAGTTTTTGCCTAGTATTCCTCTTTGAGAGAATCCAAACCCTAATAGAAACCGATATCGAAATATATTTTGCAAACTTTCTTCCCGATCTTAGAACTTTAAAAAAACACTGTCTCAATACTAACTACTCATCTTTCGAAAACCAATTCCACGTACAAACCTCAGGAGAAGCAATGGGATGTTCAGTAATACATGATTTCAAATCAAGGCCAAACGATAACCATGTTTTCTATATTCACCGTCAAGAAGCATCGAGATAAGTTCGAATTGTAAAGAACATTCAATCAGATATTTGTTCCTTAATAATCAACAGGGGCGCCATCCACCCTTCTGATGGACTGTTTGACCCAGCCCTGGTAGCACGGCTGGATGACGTCTCTCATGTTCAAGAAGATTTTTTTAAATTTTCCATTTGATGCATTGAGTCAAATATTCTACAAGAAAGTATACAATGTCGCCAACAACAGCTCCGCGACAAAAGCATCCTCGCCTATCAGCTTCCATCCTTGATTCTACACTGAAAACCCGGCATGGTCGCTAGCAGTATAATCTAGCGCGTCGCCTTAGATTTTTGGATATACGTATATTCAGTCGGTAAGTGTATGTCAACATGCTTAAATACCTAATGAAATTTCGCACGCACGCTGTGTCATACTTCGCGTTACGAAAAGGCCCGCGTCTTCTGCCCTGCTATGCAGTATGCTCCCAGCCCGAGTACGAAGGCTACCGCGTGTTATAGAAGTTGAGGCTCGCTTCACTGTTTAAAGAGGCCCGCGTCTTCCACTATACCAAGCAGCAGCCTGGCACCCGAGAAGTACGTATTCAGAACATTGAAAAGAACGAATGCACAGATACTTGACCCGGTAAAAGTGCCCGGATTTTGGGTACTGCTTCGAGAAACACACAAGAACGACGTAATGGGCCTTCTAGCCTGAGTTCCAGGGGATGCACTCATCCCCACCTCCAGAAAGGACGTAATCGCAGACAGAGTGCGCATGGATTTACTGCTAGTTTTATTATATTTACAAACACAATTCGAATACACTGCTCATAAGGTGAAGAACTCTCTTCTAATACAGATCCGCATTATCCTAATATAGATGAATTTGATTCATGCTAGATTTCGTCGAAACATCCACTGATACATCTTCTACAATGAATTTCAGTATACATAGGATATTGGATTTCAGATGAAATAGAAATATACAATTGAGAATTACAGCAGAGAATCATGAAGTAACAATATTTTAAGAGAAAGTGAGTGTACTTTCGTTTGCAGATGGTAAAATCGTTGCAGCAGAAACGGACAATGACGATTTGCAGAAGATGATGAGCAGAATGGTTATCAGCATGAAGTGTGTGGATCTTGAGATCAACGCGAACTGATCGAACGTTAGTATGCTTCAAATGAGTGGCGAAAAAAACCGTATGCAACATTGCTTCAGGTAATTTTGTTACTGATGACGGAAACATAAAAGCAGAAATCTCCAGACGTATAAATGAAGGTATAAGTAATATTGGCAGTCAACGAGCTGTAACTAGTAGTACAAATAGAGCACTATACACACGAGTATGTGCATCCGCCATTTTGGGAACCGTGTATTTTCAGAGTGTTCTGCTGAAATGAGACTAAGACCTGCAATTCTGAAGACCACTTTTCAGCCCACACTGGTGTTTATAAATCGTAAGTAAATAACTTATTTATTTAGGTAAACATTCAAAAAGTACATCAGACTAAGTTACTCTAATGTAGAGAAATGATTAGCGTTTTTACGTTTTTATCGCAAATTCAAATGAGGGTAAACATAACCTCACTCTAGAATGTATTGGAAATTTGAAGTTTCAGTGCGAGACCTGATGGCCATCTAGCAAACCAACCAACATGGCGGCCTATGCGAAACACGTAGCATTATTTAAATGCGAGTAACACTCACATTACGCGATAATAATTAATTTTGTATCAGATTATTCAGTTAGAAGTACAGAAGAAGTTTAGTAAGTTAATATAAAATCTTAATCATGGAATTTCCCTTGAATCATAGAAAGGGAAACGATACTCGCAAAAGCAATGCCTGCTGTGTTGTCAATTGTGGCTTCAAACAGAAAAATATCAACACTGATTTTAGTGTCCATGAAGTATCAGAATTGGGAAGTGGTACTGTTACAGTAAAAAATCTTGTTGGAGAAAGCATTATTGTTGATAAACGTTCCGAATGGTTAAAACGATTCAAGATACTGATCAACAAATACCAGTTTGCTCTCTACATTTCA
>WSXT02003369.1:0-15006 GCA_011762715.2 Neuroterus valhalla
TTATTATTATTATTATTATTATTATTATTATTATTATTATTATTATTATTATTATTATTATTATTATTATTATATAAGGATATAAAGAAGATATGCTCATATTGGCTATTGGTCATTACTCATTTCCATGACTTCTTATAAATATCAACTTTAAAAGAATCGGAAATGAGGTTGGAAACAAAATTTTAGGTTAATTGATGGTAATAATTCTGATTGAATATTATGATACAGGAAGAAACGTAATTTTTTCCCTAGTATTTCCAATTTTTTTATTACTGGAAACGTATTACACCATAAATAATCACTTCATTTATTCTTAGTAAAAGAAAATCATCTTTACCTGAGCATAAATTAGGTGGATAAATTTTTTAATTGATTGATAAACTAATACATCATTTCAAATCATGAAGATATCCCTTTAAAAATAATGAGTCTTTTTTAATGAACTAAGTGGAGCATTCAGAACTTCTACACTTAAAACGACGTTTCGAAAAATACGATTGAAAAACAAAGTGATGTTCAATACAGGAATCTATGTAGAATATTCCGAAACTAAAGTCGAACTGAGCTGTTTTCACTGAAGGTACGGTTTCGATTTAGTGTGCGTTGGCAAAAAGAAACTCTGCTTACCGACACACGGCTAGTCGTGTTACTTGGTACGAATAGCGTCAACAGAAACTAGATGTCTCTTCTATGCTAAATTTCTCAGAAAATATTATTAACCTTCAGAAATTATATTAATAGAAACAAATAGATGATCACATATAGTTAAGGTAAACAATATCATTATTTAAAAAGGTAAAAACAGTTTATCTACACAGCTGGAATAAGACCTAAAGTTCCAAAGTGATTCACATTATTTTTGAAGAAAAGAACACCGAAAACGAATTGCATGCGATTCGTTTTCTTAACATCAATGTAAAAAAATTAATCAAATACAGCATAAAGAATTAGTATTTTCAGACAAAAATCAGTATAACTTGAGTGGGATTTGCATCTTCTAACAATTTTTATATTTTGTAAGTATTTTTATTTACATATAAATATACATGTCAGAATTGTGGCATACTGTGTTATGTTAGTGTTTTTCGTTAGGAGTTATTAGTATTGAAAAAAATACGTATTACATTTCAGATTCCATTTATTTACTAAAAAATGTGATTATATATTATATATTTTCCGAAATTTGGTTTGCATATTATTCAAACTTTTCTTCGGAAAAAATACAGCATATTCAAATCATTTCTAAATTGAATTTCATACATAAATTTTGATACTTTGTTAGAAATGATGATTAGAAATCTTCATACAATGTCTGTAAAGTTTACCCTTGCCCGGTTATAGCGCTATAAACCATTTTTTTTTTCAAAAATAGACATGTCTTCATATCACCTTCCGGAAAAAAATATTCGAAATGATTCTCAGGAAAGCTTACCTGTTCCGCAATTTTTTAGGGAAGAATTCAGAAAATTTTTGATATATTCAAACAAATGGAAAACTTACCGAAAAAATTAGGAAAATCTCTAATAATTAATTTCCTTCTTGAGAAATTCTTGCTGCCAAAAGGAATGGTTTTAAGGTAAATTTCCAAGCTTTGGTAAAATTTTCCTGACTGTATCTTAAACGAAATTCCTTGAGCTTTCAGATATATTCCCATATTTCTTTCAAAATTTTGTTTGCAAAATGCTACCAGAAATTTTCTTTTCGAGATAAATTTCCAAATTTTTTGAACTAATCTCTAAGAAATGTTGTGGGAAATTCCTAGAGGTGTGCAACATTTTTTAAGACCCGGGATTGGGTTCAGGTTCAAAGTCTGACCCGAAGGACCAAAAACCCGACAGAACCCGGAAGTAAAATTCAAAGTCCCCTCGGAATGTCTCTGTCGCTTCCCCTCCTCAATGAGTGAGTATCTGACGGTATTTTGAATGTGATTTAATGTATAATAAAAGGACAAGGGTACTTAAT
Organism: Neuroterus valhalla; assembly: GCA_011762715.2. NCBI lineage: Eukaryota > Metazoa > Arthropoda > Insecta > Hymenoptera > Cynipidae > Neuroterus > Neuroterus valhalla. The sequence goes on from WSXT02003369.1 coordinate 1,966, forward strand.
ATTGTGAAAAACAACTTATTGTTGCATTTTTGAAGAAAGGCAAGTGGAACTTTTAGTTCCGGGTCGGTCGGGTTCTCGAGTTTTCGAGTCGGGTCACCTTTTCGGGCTCTCGGGCCGGGTTTTCGAGTCGCGTCGGGCTTCGAACCCAACTTGACCCGAAAATCACTAAAAATTTTGGAAATGTTGTAGTTCATAGATCCCAAACATTTCCGGTAAAATTTCTGAAAAATTTCTTACAGTACTTTCAATGTCTTTCCTCTTCATCTAAAGCATATAAACTCTAAATTATTATCTGCAAATCTTCATCATAAATCAAATGGTTAATATTAGCAAGAAAGCAGGTGATTTCAAAAAGTTCCTGTATGTGTAAGTTGAAAAAAGTATCGGATGGACAAAGAATTCTCCTACAGATTGCATGGTGTTTTTTAAAAATGTTTTATGGAACGACAGGTGTACAGACACTTATTTTGCACCCTTCTCAATTATCATGCTCTGGATTACGTGTTTTCGTCGTTATTTTCGGAAAGTACTAACTATCCTTCTCTTCCTCCTCTATCCTATATCCCATCTCTCTTTTCTACTTTCTTCGCCTTACTTCCCTTACTCTCGAAAATATATTCTCTCTCGTTTTTCCTTGCTCGCTCCCTATCCTCATTCCCCACTCTTCACTCTTCTGACTACTTAACGAGCACCTGCTTTCTTCCACACTTGCATCACACCCGTGCTTCATTTCCGGAGATCTAGGTCAAATTGTCCTCGTATGACACAACGAAATTTAAATCACACCAGAAGTGCCTCCCCATCGCTTCTTCAATGACTTATGTTAATTGATTTTTCAGCTGACACTCAAAATATGAAATTGAGAAAGATCTCTTTTTCCTAGACCATTATATGTGCGCGTCGAAGTTATCCCCTCTTAGAGAAGATGTCACAAATAAAAAAACCAAAGAACCGAGAAACCAAAAAAGATTAATTTTCAATCAAACAGTTGCAGCTTTCACCGGAAAAGATGACTTTTGAGCAAAAAATGTGCGTGCGGTAAACTACGTGCGTCTGAAATGAAACTTCATCAACGAAAAAGTCTGCTTTTATATTTTTTGCTGGAATCTCTTCTCGTTTGCTTAGAAATCCTGGTGGTCGTTCAAAAATTTCATTATTCTTTGTAAATTGCAACTAATTTTTTAGAAACTCATCTTGTTTGGTCAAGAATCCAACCGCTTGATTAAAAGTTGAATTATTCGGGAAAGATGCATTTCTTCGGCAGAAAATTTATCTCTTTCGTTGCAAATATAGTTTTGAAAATTCTTTAATTCTAGGCTTGAATTTAGATTAAAAATTTAACTATTCCGTATTTGGTTCAAATTATTCTTCTTCAGTTTGAAATGTATGTATTTTGTAGAAAATTGATGTCCTTTGTTGATGATTTATCTTTTTTGACAGATAATTGAATTGCAGTCGAAAGATTCTCTTATTCGTTGAGAATTTTACTTTCTGGTTAGATGATGATAGGTAATAATAATCCATTATTATTCTCATTTTAATTTTCTCATTATTTTACCTTGAAAAGATTTTTATATTCTTTTTGTTTCAAAATTGATTTTTTTTTAATTCGTTCTTTTTGTTACATTCAAATGTTTTTTATTTGAAATTCAAATATGTTTTGTTTAGATTACCAACTTCATCGTTTTTTATTGAAAGTTCATTCTTGCTAGTTGAATATTCAACTGTTTTGTGCAAACTTTCTTTTTTACCTTAGAAATTCAATAGTTTGGATGAAAATACTTTTCTTTCGATAAAACAATCCATTTGGTTCTCAATTCAACATTATTATTTTTGACCAAGGGTCTCATCGTCCCGACTTTTAGGACGACTAGCGATTTTGCGCGTTTGGCTAGTCGTCTCGAATTTTCAATCCGTACAGTCGTATCTGAGGTACAAAATTAGTTGAAGAAATATTTGGAATAATTTTTATTAAAAAATCCCAAAGTTGGTGGTTCTATGGTTTGAAATATTTTTCTCTTTAGCTAATCAGTTTATTTCACCTTCAGGGCGGCAAAATGAAAATATTGTGACCAAATAGACAAATTCTATACCAAAATTGTTTAGTCTGAAACCTAAAAAGATGCATTTTTGAGAACAGAAATAAGTATCAACAAATTTGTTCGATTTTCATACCATAAAAACAAATTTTTTACATAACGTAGATCACACACTGTCCCCCTTTTCGGACCCTGTGAGGATCGGGAAGGCATGCCTATAATTGGTCACAGAAGGATTTTAGATGACAAACTTTCTTCTTCTCCTGAGCCTTGTGAGGGTGGAAAGTCACCTCTGTGACTGGTCATAGAAATAATGCGGGTCATATGCCTTCCCCATTCTTAAAGTCTCATGGGGGGGAAAAGTCAACCCTTTGACTGGTCATAGAAATATTGTAGATAACAAACCTTATTCTTCTGTTAAGTCTTGTGGAGGGCGGGAAGGGACCCCTGTATCCAGTTATAGAAATATTATAGGTCACATAACATCCCCTCTACCCAAGTCTCGTGGGGTCAGAAAACCAACCCTAAAACTGTTCATGAAAATAATGGAGGTTACTTACTTTTCCTTTTTCCCAATTCTCGTGGGGCTTGATAAGTCATCCCTGGGACTGGTCATATAAATAATGCAGATCATATACCTTCCCCATTCTCAAAGTCTCATGAAGGCAAAAAGTCAGCCCTTCGACTGGTCATAAGAATAATGTAGGTGACAAACCTTCTTCTTTTCCTGCGTCTTGAAGGGAGCGAGAAGGGACGCCTGCGACCAGTCACAGAAATAATATAGGTCACATAACATCCCCTCTACCCAAGTCTCGTGGGGGCAGAAGGACAACCCTAAGACTGTTTATGAAAATGATGAAGGTTACGTACTTTTCCTTTTTCCCAAGTCTCGTGGGGTTTGATAAGTCATCCCTGTGACTGATCATAGATATAATGCAAATCATATACCTTCCCTATTCTCAAAGTCTCATGAGGGCAAAAAGTCAGCCCTTTGACTGGTCATAAGAATAATGTAGGTGACAAACCTTCTTCTTCTCGTGAATCTTGTAGGGAGCGAGAAGGGACGCCTGTGACCAGTCATAGAAATAATCTAGGTCAAGTACCTTAATCTTTTCTCAAGCCTCGTGGGGGCGGAAGTCAATCTCGTGACTGTTCACAGCATACCATCCACATTCGAGACGACTAGGATTTTTGCTAATTTCGGCTAGTCATCCCTAAATTTGGGAAGATTAGCGAAAAATGAAACATTGACCTATGTTCATGGAATTCGGGATAAGCAGACAAAGCCTTTTTTTCAAATTAAAATTTTTCGTGGACATATAATTTTTTTCTTATAAAATCATTTTTGTGATGCAAATTCGTCTCTATTTTTATAAAATTAATTTCATTGGTGGCCATTTTATTATCGTAGTTGGAAATGTAACTGTTTGTTTTAAAATCCATGTACTTCGTTCAAATTCATTTTTTTAGTCAGGGATATTACTATTTGATTAGGAACTTAACCTTGTAGTTTTTACCAAAAAAGTTTTTTTAAGGTAAAATCTTCTGTTTGTAAGTAGTAAACTCAAGTATTTAGTTGAAATCTAACTATTCTATAAGAAGTCTAATCATTTTGTTATAAATAAAACTATTTCGTTCAGGAATTGGATATTCATTTTCAATTCAGATATTCTTGATATAAAACGCATGTGTTTGGCTTCGAAATAAAAAAATTTGGTTAAAATTGATAAATTATGTTGAAAATGTATCACTTTGGTCAAGGATTAAACTATTTTTAGAATTCGCATCTATTGCCTTAATTTAACGGGTTAAAAGTTCTCCTTTTTTCAAAAAATGGATTTTCGAAACTGAAGATCCGAGGATTCTATTACTAATTGAAAGTTGATCTTTTCCAGTTGGAAATTTGACTATTTGGTAAGGGAATGAATCACTTCGCTTAGAACTCGTCTCTTCTTTTTCTTGTACACTGAATGAAAATCTGTTTCATTTTTTTCTGGAAAATAATTTTCATACCGAATCTTGTCTTTGTTGAAAATCACCTAATAGAGAATCAATTACCTTGGTTAAAAAATTATTTTTTGTAGGTCAAGAATTCAAGTGTTTTTTCAAAACTGCATATGTTATATTAAAAGTTAAATTATTATTTTGAAAATAAGGCCTTGGATTGGAAATTTACGTATTATGGTTGATTAGTCCTCTTGCTTGGTTGACAATGATCTTGTTGGCTTGAAAATGAGATAATTTGTTCCGAAGTTGAACTACTATGTAAGAAACTTGTCTTTCGAAGTTAAAAATTTAAAAAACTGTGTAAAAAATAAGAATTCAGGAAAATGGAGACGATGTGGATTAAAAGTCCAGGTCCCATGATTGCAGATTTAGAGAAAATAGTTCTATGTGAAATAGAATATGAAGGTCATGAACATCTATGCACCTCTTGATCAATACATAAAAACTAACGGGTAGCCAAAAAAATGCGAAGAAATAATTTTTTGTTTTCCGTTTTCCAATTTAATAATTTGGTATCCTGTGAAATTTTTATCAGCATTGCACAGTGCTAAACCCCCACTCCCATCAAATAAGGAAAGGATTCAAGTTGTGAACATTACCTTTTCTATGATTTGTCCTCATATTACCCTTAGAATAGGGAGACGGGTGGTTCAAGGTCCGAGGTAATATGTGTCACTCTTTTGTGACCATTCACTCTTCTATAATCAATCACTATACTGTGATCCCCCTCCCCCCCTACTAGAAGAGGGAAGAGGTTCCGTGTAATGACAAATTACTCTAAGATGTGGAAGAAACTTGAAAATAAAATGTAAGATAAACCAATCCAATTAGGAAAGGTGAATTCTCAACAAAGTAGTTGACTGCTCAACTATAACAGATCTTTTTTTTATAGAAAAGAACAATCTTTTAACGAAATTATTCATTTTAAACCAAGTAAACTCATTTCCACTTGAGAGGGTTGAATTTTCAACTTAGAATAATACTTTCCTACGTTGAAAAGTTCATTTTCAACAAAATGTATGGATTTCCCAACAGGAAAGTGTATTTTCAACCTGAATAGAAATGAAATTTCGAGGAAATAGTTCTCCTTAGAACCAAGTGCCCCCACTCCTTTTAAACTAGGGAGAAGGGTTCCCAGTTGTGACCAATCACTCTTTTGTGATTGGTCACTGCATTGTTTCTCCTCTTCTTCCCTCCCCCTTTAACATGGTAATGGGGTTCGAGGTGTGACCAATCACTCTTTTTCAACAATTCAATCTTTTGTGAATGGTCACGATACTCCTCAACTAGAGAAAGGGTTCAAGTTGTACTCGATACCTCTTTTATGAATTGTCACTTTACTGCCTCTCACCATTTTATCAGGCAGAGAAAGACGGTTCGAGGTTCAAGGTGTGATATATCACTATTTTGTGACTGTTGACTTTTCTGTGATCGGTAACTACATTGCGACCCCCTTCCCTTCAATTTGAAGGGAGAAAAGGGTTTGTGTTGTGACTAATCACTCTATTGTGCTTATTTAATCTCATTTCCACTCTCTCATGTTCTATAGATCAATTGTAAATAAGGAATAAGATAATTAATTTTTTCATCCGAAAGAGATTTTAATAAAAAATGTTTAATTTTTAACTACAGCAGATACATCTTTTATCCAAAAGAACATCTTTCAACAAAATGATTTATTTCAAAGCAAGTAACTGAATTTTCACTTGAACAGCTTGAATTTTCAACTAAAATGATGAACTTTCTATGCAAAAAGGTAGATTCCCAACAAAAAACATGGATTTCGGAACAAAAAACAATGAAGCTTCGAGGAAATAGTTTTACCTTAAACCAAGTGTCCCCACCTCTCTGAAACTAGGAAGAGGTGTTTCGAGTTGTGACCATTCACTCTCCTAAGATTGCTCAATGCAATAATTGCCTTCTTTCTTTCCCTACCCTTTGAACTTGGAAAGGTAGGTTTGACCAATCATTCTCTTCTAGTTATTCAATCTTTGGTGATAGGTCACAATACTGGTAACCCATCCTTGTCCATTCAACTGGAAAAGTGTTCTTAATTGTGACCGATCACACTTTCCTGAACGAATCGGCGCACTTTTGACTATCAGTATCTTACTGTTTCTGCAATAGGCAATTGAGATGTAAAAACTTGAATAATGTAACATATCCCATATGTAAAGAAGAAAATATAAATATAATTCTGGTTTTTTGGATTTTCATTATAACGGCTATACGACAATTGTATATATTTATTTTGTGCGCTTACTTGTAATACAGGTTTTACTTTTGCTAACAGAATACAAAATGAAGAGAAAAAAGTTTTTTCTGGCAAACGTTATCTAGACTTCGACATTATTATTAATGGTTCCTTCAGAGATTTAATGAAGGTTCTACGTCTTCCAACTGGTTAGTTGAGAATCGATAGTTGATGTCCAGTCAAAGTAGGTAGCACAGATGGTGAGCACTTACGAGTACGTCTCCGTGATCGAAAGAGCAATTTTGTTAGCAAGGCTCTAGGATAGCTCGTATAAGACTGACCCTGAGACTGAGTCGTCAATGTACAAGTTTATAATGATAACACATGAAGTGGACAATAACTGAGAGAATAATAATTAAAGTCTTATTGCCTTGTCGACCTTGACTTTGAATCTGGAATATCCAAGAAACTATAACATGAACTCAACAACTATTTTCATAGAGGGCTCTTTGCTTCTGGTACATTGAGACAACTGTGTTGCCTGACCAACAAAACTGTTGCGTTGACCTGAAAAGACTGCTCTATCAGCTAAAACAAAAATTTTTTGTTGGTCCAATAAATGTTCTGTTGGCTCAACAGTATCCATTGGTGAGGCTCACCAAATTGTTTTGCGTGCATTAGGAAACATAGATATTACTATCAAGAAGTCATTGCGTACTGTTCATTCGAACATCACACTTGTCTGTCAACACAGTGTCTTCATATGTTGCTAATGAACTTTTTTCTTGGACATTCGTCAAAAAGAGCCATCTTCCAGTCATTTTTTCATGAATGTGATGAACGTCCATGAGGACATAATGTATCCTTGCCTAACCCCTTGCTTAATATTAAATCAATCACTCAGTTGTACATTTATTCTTACACTCGCTCTACTACTATTTTATATTGCTTTAACTGCTTTAAGAAGCCAACTATTCATCTTATACTCTTCCAAGACTCTCTAAAGTTCAGCTCGAGCCACCTTGTTAGAAACTTTTTCTGGATCAACAAAAGCACAGAAAATTTTAATGTTTGCGCTCGAACTTTTTTCTGAGATTCATCTCCAGCTGATAGTCTGATATGTACATGATATCCTTGGCATAAAACCGCATTGAACTTCCCAGATCCTTTCCTTTGTTAATCTTATGACTTCATTTATAAGTATTTTCGTGAATATCCTGCTCACATTACTCAAGAGGCTGATTTCTCTATAACTATTACAGTCGCCTTGACTACCTTTTTCCTTGTAGATTGGGACAATCATCGCCTTTTTTAAATCGTTTGGAACTTCGCTATTCACAGCACACATATTCATGAACTCACACAGCCACGGAAACAAGTTTTGGCTACTCCCCATAAGCAGCTTGGTATAAATAGTGTCTAGACCTCACCATTATTTAGTTCCCTATCTGCTGATGTCATGTCATCAATATAAGTCTTCTTTCGCCATCTACACCCAGTTTGTTTGATATGTCATCTTCTGTATCATCGTTGTTATGATCTGTGGCCTCTAGTCGAATAAATTCCAAAACATTGTCTAACTTTTACAGAAATTCAAGGGAATCGAACAGGAATTCGGGAGTTCATTGAAAGAGTTTTAACAAAGTTTATAAGATTTTAGGACAGTTACGCAGAAAAGTTAAAGGAGATCTTTCACGAGGAACAGACATAGGGAAATATCAAATATCGACTTAAGGATTATAGTATCTGGCACTCACGGGTAGTAACTGCATCAGTGAGTCAGACATATTAGCCAACAGCTTTACTGCGGTCCTCGCTTTATGGAGAGGGCTCTGTTGTCACTCTAAGGCCCATAGAGGACGCAGCGGGATTACCCAAGCATCGGGGGCTCTTAGGGCCCTGATCCGAATTATGACATGAAAAAGTAATATAGGTTTCCTTTTACACGTGTTCATTTTCCGATTCTTTCAAACTAGTATTTAAAACTCTTATCACAAAATAGTAAGTTGCATTACAAGGGATAAAACCGAGCATTTGCAACCGAGCGTGAGGTGGCTGCCCGAGCGAAGCGAGGGCTGCAATCGCACGAGGTGCACATGAAAACTCATCCATTACTATCAAAAGTTTTTTCAATAGTATTTCTTTTTTATTAGAGAATCACTTACTTGGTTAATTGCTAAACTGCTTTTGGGAAAACATTTTCCTGGTTAAAAACTCATCTCTTGAGAATAAACTTTAATGAATTGGTAGCAAATCATCTTATACCCTGATAATTATAATTATATCTGTTAAGAATCCAACCGCATTGGTAGGAAAGTCCACTATTTAGTTAAAGATTCAACTATTTAAATAGAAATTCAACTGTTTCGTGGAAAATAAAGTTTTTCCAATATAGTCATCTAACAATTTTCTTGACGATTCATCTTCAAGGTCAGAAATCCCAAAACTTGCTTGTAAGTTCAGCTCCTTGAACAGAAATCCATTTTTTTATCTGCGAATTCCAATATGTCATTTTTATTCGAAAATTTACGCTTTTTAAGTTCAATATTTGACTATTTGGTAGGAAAGTTACTCATTTTGTTAAAAATTTGTCTTCTACTAGATATCTGATCATGCTGGTTAAAAATTTATCTTTGCTGGTCAATCATTCAGATATTTCATCGAAATTTCGTCCTTTGAGATTTAAAATTTATCTTCTGGTGAAAACTTATCTTGTTTGTTGTAAATTCAACTATTTTGTTCATCATCCGATCGTTCGGTTGAAATCAAAACTATTTTGTCTGATTTATCTTTTTTGGTCAAAAATATGATAGAAAAATTATCTTTCTCGGTTGGAAAATTGACCTTTTTTGTAAAAATATAGTATTTTTCATCAAATTTGACTATAGTTGAAACTCAGTTTTTTATTGCTGAAAAGTGATTTTCCGAACTTGATTTTTCGAAACTTATGTTTTCTAGTGAAAAATTCAACTTTTAGGTTTAAAGTTGAATTTGTCGCTAAATATATCACTATAAATATCTAAATCATTAAGCTCTGACTAACCTATTTCGTAACAAAGCCACATTTTTTGTTCAAACCTTAATCTAATCGATTAAACAAAAAATATTGCTTTCAACAATGATTTCTGGGTGCACTCATTACAAAAGGAGATTATTTCCAAACATTTATTCCAGACTGAAATTATTATAAATAAATAGTTAGAACAAACACGAATTGGTTGAAAAAAAGGTAGTCATATCTCAATCACTCAGACATTCCTCTTAACGAACAAAAAACTCAACGAAATTACATAAATCTAGAGGCTCCTACCTCCTATGAAAAAATTATTAATAAATAAAAATTAACTGTTTGAACAATTAGTAAATTCTTTGAACACAGATGTTTCCCCGAAAATGACCAATTGTCCGATTCAATCGGAACAAAATACTTTTCAATGAGGTATAATAGGAAGGAAAAGTTATTTGGACAAAGAAAAATTATTCAAACATTTGTGAATTGGTCTGAAATATCCAAAATCTGGTATTCGACAAAGAAATCTTATTTATGACAAAAGAGAGGAAAAAGGGCATATATTTGGTAATTTTGAGCAAAAACGTAAATTTCATTTGTTTGGGGCATCTTCGGGACTCCATGAAGAAAGGGGGGCATAAAATAGTCAAATATATTTAGCGGAAATTCTTGTTACGAGACTTGTCAACAAATTGTAAATATCTCTTGCAAGCGTAGCTTGAACCCAAACATTCGAATCTCAATTTTCCAAAAACCAAAATTTGACCATGTCAATCTTGAGGTACTCTTAGGGCCCTTCCGGCAAGCCCTAATTCTTCCCGATTTGGCTGAAAAACTAGACAGAATTTTTTTTTTGGGAACCTCACTAAACGGGGGAGGAGCACCAAAATATATTCAATATTTTAATGAACAATTCGAAATATCATCATATTACCTTCAAACTCACTGTATAGCATCTTCAAAATGTATTTCGTAATCGATTCATGTTCTCGAAATCGCTTCATAATTAATGCAAATGTGCTACGTGAGTAGTTGGACGTAGTTTTATGGGTCTTATGGGGCCTATGGGTTCAATATTATTACATACGGTTTTTACGATACGCCAGCTGATAGACTATATATAGGCAATCTTTGTATACGCGCTATTTTTATTAAATCCAATCACATATTTCGTCTTTTAAAAACAGAACGCCAAGCTTTCACTTTTTATAGCTTCGATCGAACGACCTCTAACTGGCATCACTTTTTTTATATTAATATTTTTCTGATTTGATTATTCATTTTTAACAATTCTTATTTCAAACTTGAGATAACTAGTCTGCATCCTTAAAAACAGCCCATGTAGAAGTTGATATCAGGATTTGGTAAGGCCCTGTATTGTTTTTCCTGTCTCTGATCCTGATCCAATATTATAAATACACTTCCCTTACAAAAATAAGGTTACTACACATAATGAAGTTTGGAACGCTCTGAATTTCATTTTCCAGAAAGTGAAAAATTCCCAACCAGAAAAAATTCCAGATGAAAAAAATAAATCATTAGAAAGAAAATACAAATTTTCGAGAAAATAGTCAAATAATCAACGAACGAAGATTTCTTGATCATTAGTTAAACCAAATTCCAACCAAATTGTTTTTCCAACTGAAAAGAGCGATTTTCTACCAATTTCAGAAATCTTAACTGAAGAGATGAATCGTGAAGAAAACTCAAAAAATAAATAAAAAATACATCAATTTTCAATGAAAAATGGTAAAAAACGATAAATAATTCAAGTTTCAAACAATTAGGCAAATCCTCACCTGAACAAGATGGATTCCAGATGAAAAATTTGATAGTTGATACTCTAACCAAAAAAAGATTTTTCTGTCAAATTGCAAACAGTTACATTATTCTAAAAAAGAGGATTTTCAGGCAAAATAGGAGGATCCTCAACCAAAACAGATCAACCATCAACCGAAAAGTTGTAGTTCTAACAACAACAAAATGGAATTTACACTGATAAAGATATATTTTCATATAATCAAAAAGAAATATCATCGAGATAGACGAATTTTGTAGCAAGAATCGAACAAAGAATATGATCTCTCCTGAGAAAGTGAGCATTTTCTACCAAATAGTTGAATTCTCAACTAAATCAGTTAAATTCCCAATGAGAAAGTTGGAGTTTACAACAAAGAAGCCGTATTTTCAAAGAAACCAAATTCTTTAGTCAAGGAGAAAGAAATCTTTACGTAAATTGTTGAATTTTCAAGGGAAGACATCCATTTCCGATGGAAACAAATTTTTCAGTCAAGAAGGAGGAAAATTCCACCAAAATTGATGAATTTACAACAAAAAAGTTGATTTTTTACTGAAATAATGAAGCTAATAAGACGAATTCCAAACTAAGAAGATAATACAAGACATTGTTTATCAAAAGACAAAGGATATCAATAAATTCCTCTTGACAATATCTATAAGTGTTTTTTAAATCAGGCAAAGAAATGAATTCTTGAACAATTACATCGTTACTAGGAATTTCGCAATTCTTATAAATAAAACTGAAAGTCCTAAAAAAAACTAAAAATATCACTATACTGCACTCAGCAAAATCTCTAGGCCCTATTCCGATTTTGCAAAAAAGGCGATTTTCGGAACAATCGAATTGTTTTTAATATTTCTAAATTATTTGATAATCATAGAAACTAATCTTACTAACCGCTCCTATTGGACGGGAACTGGATTTTAAGCGTGGTATGGCTGTTGGCCCATTTGCTCTTCTTCATGGTTGAAATTCCTTTTTTTTTGGTTCACACTTAACTTTTTTTTGGTAGTCTCATGTAACGGGACCTATTGGTTTTTGAACCTGAATTTAAAGATTTCTTGTTCGGAATATAAACTATTACACTTTCAAAAAAATTTACAAAATGGAAAAACTTTAGGTCATTCCAGGAAACTCTCGCCGGAATTGGATATTTTTTCGAAGAAAGAATCAAATCTTTTCGAAAATTTACAAAATTGAACAATTTTAAGTTATTTGAAGGGATCCTCATCGCAATTGCATGAATTTCAGCAGGAGCAGTTGAGTCTTCTGGAAAATTTACAATTCGAATCTTTGGTTTAAAATTAAATCATTTTGTTGTAAATTTTCAATTTTGATGTTACGGTTTTTAACGAGGCAAATATAGTAATATTAGGATGTTAATGTTTTTTGCCTACTGGTAATATCAAATTTTTTATTACTAATTTTTTTTAAATATTGTTTTTTCAAAGTTGTGAAGAAATGACATTAACATCTCAATATTTTGATGTAAAGTCATCATTTTTCCTGTTAAAAATCCATTTTCTTCGGATTAAATACAATCATTTCAGATTCGAAATACAAAATCTTCTTTGGTTGAAAAATTATTTTATTCTCCAACATTTATTAATTTAGTTCATATTCAACTATTCCCATTGTGGTTGAAGATGTAGATATTGTTTTGAAAATGTGTGCCCTTTTGAAATAAAAATCAACTTCCTATGCAAATTAATATTGTTAACTGAAAATTTAAATAATTCATTCTTTTTTAAAAAGTGATCTTTTGAGTTGCAATTTTATTCTTATATTGTAATATGACAACATAAGATATTTGGTATCGATTTCCACTCTTTTGATTGAGAACGTCACTATTTGGTTGGAAATTCATGTAACAAATCGAATAACAAGTGCTCTTTTTCCGTTATTTTAAATAAACCAGCTCCCAGTCGAACCGCGGTTAAATACACCTATGGCCACGTCTCACGACCGTGGGATGAGTGACCACATGTGC
>WSXT02003380.1:0-15006 GCA_011762715.2 Neuroterus valhalla
AGCGGAGACGGGTGGGGGGGGGGGGGGTGCAAAGCGTATGTGGATCAAGAAAAATTCTGGGGAGATAATTTTCATAGTTGTTTATATTAATAAATCAAATAAACACAATTGTTTTTGTTGGGATCTTCATTGAAATACATAAAAAAACATAAATATAAATATACAAAATTGACGCGATATATGGTGTCCGATTATTTCGAGTGGGTAATTTTTCTACTCGGGATTTTTCGAGTGGGTCTAGCTACCCACTTAACCCACTACTCCTGCCGGGCCTGGACGCTTGCCCTCTAGGGCTAATATTTTTCTTGCTTTTACTGTCCTGCAAGAATTTCTAAATATGCCTTATCCGTACATTATTTGCAGAACCCTTCATGAAATCCTGAAAGCTTCAGCGTCGAGTGTTACAAAAACTTTAATTTTTGGAAATTCAAGACTTGAAATTCAACATTTCTTACTCATTACGGTTTTAAGTTGTGCATACACGCTGCACTTTTCTGCGGGTTTACCTTGAACACGTATTTGAACAAATGCATACGCATTCAAATATTTCTGTCCTAATTTATCTTGATTTGTCGTAACGGGTTAGGAAATAGGATTCACATGCATCACGAAAATTTTGATATGCCCTAGTCCACTTCAATTCTTTTTTTTTGCAATGTAGCCATTTGTGACGTTTCACAGGGAAATATTGGACTTTATCGGATTTTGAGCCTGTAACCAAATCAAGAATATGAAAACCAGCATATAATTCTCCGGATCTCATCAAAAAGCATACTCATGAGGGCCTGGTGGCTCAGGCGATAGCGTGTCACACTTTCATTCAGAGGCCCTGGGGTATGTTCTTTCCGCTGGTACCAATGGAAATTTTTGTTCGTAATTTCACCGTGGCTTTGCCAGTTAAAAACCTACCCTAAATTGTCAGTCTTCTGGAAAGAGGCTAGCTATCTACCGAGGAAAAGGATCCATGTCAAGGCGTTTACATCTTGTACGGTCACTGACAATTTCGGGTAGACTCACAAAAAAGTAAGCGATGACCTTGCAAAGAAGCCTTATGTCGAGGGATATATCGCTTGGCGTTTTCTTATCGAATTAAAATGATAAAGATACACAAATACTTATGTTACCTATCGGACTAGTGCATCGAAGTGCGTTTAACTGATAACCTGAGCAAGACGGCTCGGCCTACCATAGCCTGGCTGAGTACTGCCGGATGAAAATGTAGCTGGGGCTTAGTTTTCTCCGTAAAGAGGTCCGCGTTTTCTATTATAACATGCGGTTTGCCTTGCACCAAAAGGCATATTTCCAGAACGTTGGAGATAATTTATGACCACAATCTAGTTTGGTAAAGTGTCCTCTTCTGGTCTACTGACTTGAGTATAAACACGTTTGCGGCTCAGTGGGCTGGGTGACCCTATTACGGGATCAAAAGTCTAACTCTCATAATTTGAAATTGGAAAAGATGATTATGCCATTACAATCAGAGATGATTAATGTTTGTTCTCCAAAAATTATTTGTACTTTAAGGAAATCCTGCTTTATTGTCTTTTAATTCTCCTAGAAATTTCAAATAAAGAAGTCATCGTCCTTGTGACAAATGCCGCACAGTGGCCAACACTAGGAATTTCAGATTCACAATCTTTTACGGATTTCTTTTCCAGGATTGATCTAGAAGTATAGTCTGTAAAAGATCATAAACATTCATATAGACATAACGCCTCTGAAAACCTCTAGATACCACGTTTTAAGTAAATCCAATAATTTATCGAGATATTTGCCCCTATACACGATCCCCGATCCCCGATTCCATGGAACCAGGTCTCCCTGCCCACTTTAAAAGCTGACATAATACAATTGCAAAATTTTCTCCAAGAAATATACTTCCAGATGAATGAAGTCGAGGAAGGAGGAGCTACAGTTTTCAATTTGTTGAACTTGACCATATGGCCTAAAAAAGGTAGCGCATTATTTTGGTACAACCTTAAACGAAATGGAGATGGAGATGAATTAACTGTGCATGGAGCATGTCAAGTGTTTTCTGGAACAAAATGGAGTGAGTCTTTTATTTAGAATATCACAATAGAACCCTGATTTACATGGGAAACAATTATTTTATTTGTCTTATATAAACTAATTAGGGTATGTACGGGCCCGAAGCACTTAGGACTAGACTTTCAAACACAATAAACGAAAGATTTATAGTTTGATAACATCAACTTTTTCGACATATAGGTTATACGATCAGAGCGAATACATCTAATTGAATATGTATATTACTCTGGTTCTTGAATGCCGAAAATCTAGAATTCGGCCTGCTACCGATGGATTTATTAATTTTATATTTTATTGCAACGTGATGCCAGTCTTATGCGATGAATCTGGTTAAGTGACTATAGTCATTTGATAAATAGAAGCAAGTCGTTAGTTTCTTTTTATGTCAATAGAATAAAATTTTGGAATCAATGCAGTAAATTATATTTTCAGCCTTTTTTTTCTTTCTTAAATGAGTCGAGCAGTCATTTTTTATTTGTTTTTGAATTTTGAGGTGACAGTTCAGAACCAGGTAACTAACATTTATGTGGAAACAGGTTCATTGCATACGAAATTCTATAAAGAATCAAATCCTAGTTGCTCCGGGAGGCTTTATGACAGATGTGTCCAACGTGAGGTTGGCGCGCTTCTCCTTTCTTCCCCTTCACCGAGCGCTTCATCGAGAATTCTCTCCTCGTTCCACCACGGTCTTCGTCTGACTACGCCTGACCACGCCTACTTGCATCCCATGTTCACACAGCCCGGCTGCCGAGGACCCCTTTCCACATTGCGATTACCGCATGAACGCATCCAAGGTGGTAAGAGAGGGGATTGACGAGTGATAGTTATTTACACCGTTGTTCACGCGTTGGACACCTCGGCTTTATGCAAAACCTAATTTCAAAAGAATAATAATAAATCAAGTGTTCACACGTGGCTTTTATATGTTGTCATTACTTTGATGCTCAAGCCTAGCCTGTCAACAATTTATCAATATTATACTCAATGATACTTCTGATTTGGAAAAAATTAAAACCTTTTTTTCGATGGGAATAGAGAGAATTCATAGTTGGACAGCTTTGAAGGCAAGCAAGCGAGGAATTGGAAGAACCAGTAGAAGGATAGTCCAAGAAATTGAATCCATAAGCAATAATGATCCGTCTGCGAGAAAATTGTTCGTCGCTATGTCAAAAACAAATCTTCCAACTTTTCAATTTAATAATAGCAAGAAGCAGTTGAAAGGCTTATCATAAAACTCGTTTTGGATATCACTGCTCTTATAAACACAACATAACTTGTATCGCAAGGAATAGTTACTTTTCCTCATCATTTGCGTAGAATAAGGAAATAATGGTAAAATTACTGCAAATTTCCGGAAACTCTTAAGTATCAGAATCAACTATATGTCTCGGGAATTTGAGGTTCACAAAGCTTTCCAAGAGGAATCTTGAAGACCAATCGCAATTATGAAAATTCCTATTTAATAATAAATATTTAAATATTGAAAGGCGGAATGTATTATCTTGTATGTCAAATGAAAATGAAATCTGATATGTCGACCTTTCTTCCTTATCCCACTCTGGTTTTTCTTTTATTTTTATGAATATTTTCGATTAATAATATCTATTTGAAGGCAGCTTTTTTCTATTTGTGCAACTCAGAATAACATTCACCAGTACCCTCAGTTAACATAATAAAATTCCTAATTTTGCATCTACTTGCCAAGATTCTTTCTTGAAGATCAGTAAAATGTTACTCTTGGATATTCCAATTTTCGTTAGATAGGGCTAAAGCGTCAAATTTGGTATCTTTATTCAGAATTCTAGAACATTTGCAGGATTGCATGACTTTCATAAAGAATTGGAAATTCATTGATCATGAAATTCAAAATAATATTTTTATCTCGCCAAGTATTCCTTTCATGAAATGTTTCTTTTGATTACAGTTGCGACTAAATGGCTACACGAAATAGGTCAAGAATTCCGCAGACCCTGCTCCTTATTCGAAGATGAATGAGGCATCTAGTAAGAGTTGATTAATGGAATATTTAAAAAATATGTTACGTTTAATGTTTTTAGAAAAATGTGAAAGAGGGTGTTATCGATGTCTTCTGGTTGCATAAGTCAATTGGTTTTAGTAAATACAAAGTAAGAGTCATGAAATTTACCAAAAATGTGCGGTTTGAGTTTCAAAAATTATTTTCTGCCAAACCTTCCTCCTAAGGTGAACTTAACATGCTTCTAAATCATATTTCTTCTTCCGCACATTTATTTCAGAAAAACTGTATCTTTTACATTGCATTATACTTCCTTTATTAGTAGTTTGAGAGTCTCTACATGAACTCTTCAGAATGCGAGAAAAAAATCGAACCCGAAACCAGTCGGAGTAGGTCCAAGGCTCATGCCTTAGCCCCCACGACCAAAATACTACTCTCGTTATTTTGGAAATGATTACATATTTATATAATAAAGGATGTGATGATTATGGTATGGGAGGATTCTTCTATACATATGCAGATCTGGATCAACATTAAAAAATTAGTTTACTGATGAAACACAGATGCGCGCAGCTTTTTTAGCAGCTTTTGAAAAACCAATTTATGTGATTTGTTGAAAATTCGTTTTCAAAGACTCCTTTCACTCACCGATCCTAAATAATTTATAAGGAGAGCCCCCAAAAGATTAGTTTTGTGCAATCGGGATTATTGGAAAATAATATTTTTTGTTCACAGTTTGGATAAGTCATTTTAGATCTGTATTTTTTTATACGATATTCAGAGTTATTTTCTTGAAACAATCTTGAGCATTGATTTCCATATGAATCATGTTTTTTGGTGTCTTATTTTGGGTCAGTATTCTCGGTCGAACGTTGGATGAAAATTTTTCTTCGTGCACTCATGCACTTCCCTGATTCGAATTTAAAGAGTCTAAAAACATCAAAGTTTTCCCGCAATAACACTTGCGAGTTTCTTCAGGTTCATATTTGTGATCAGCGCATAAAAATTTATAGCCATACGACGGTTCTAGAATATTAAAAATTCATGAACTTGTGTTTGAAGAATTCACAAACTTTAGCGGAGTCGTGAGTTTGATAATTTCGATGATTAGAGAGTGGAAGAACTGTTGGTCGTGTTGAAAACATTAGGTACACAAAGAAGCATATTTCGTAACCAATTTCCTTTCTTTTCAGTCCGAAAGGGACCAGAATGCTGGGAGAAGAAAAATAAATCATAGAGGTAAGACTCGCGAATAATACTCAAAATTTTGAAATTATATTTACACTTATGTTTGGTTATTATAATTATAATTATAATTATAATAATAATAATTATTATTATTGTAGTTAAAACTCTTTCCTTCTACGGGTTTGAAGGCCTACGTTCCCTTCGCAATGAGTTACATAAGTGTCTTAAACTACTTATCCTAACTTGATTGTAAAACCTAAAATCTTTTTTTTCGGCGAATTGCTATTATTAACGTCCAATGCACGCATGTTCGAGCTTCCAGGGCTTTCGTTTCCTCGTACCATCTCCCGATTCCATATTTTTTCCAACTTTCAACTTCATATATTCATCTAAATGGCTTTAACTAGACAAACCATTGCCTGTTTCTTCCATTAGTTCTTCCAATCTCCTCATCCATTCTACTTCCATCCATTATCCATCCGCTTTAATTTCCTCTCCTATTCTGAACCGTAACACTCAATCCTCTTACTCTGGTTTTTCCGTGTCTTACCATCATCACCAATTCTATTTCTACGCTCTTTTGCGACTGCCCATACTAAGACATCGAACATCCACGTTCTCATCCTCCAGTCATCCCTGAACCTTCTCTT
Source organism: Neuroterus valhalla (assembly GCA_011762715.2). Classification (NCBI taxonomy): domain Eukaryota; kingdom Metazoa; phylum Arthropoda; class Insecta; order Hymenoptera; family Cynipidae; genus Neuroterus; species Neuroterus valhalla. Next base: position 5,863 of record WSXT02003380.1, read on the forward strand.
CCCTATGCCCCATACTTGTTCTATTATTTTACTCGAACACTCCATTCTTTTTCCGACTTGCAGATCGTTTCCGTTGCCGTTAAGTCCTTCCCTTTTACGTATTCTTCAAACCATCTTAACATCAAATTCAATCCACTTTCGTTATCTGCTTCAAGTATCACATCCTGCGCATATCCTATAAAATAAACCTTACTGCATCCTGTGACTGTACCTCCTTTCGCTTTCTTCTGTAGCTTTTTATGTTGATTTGCTAGTATTACACTGCACAGTAGCAGGATCAATAGCCAACCTTTCCTGAGTCCTTTTCCTGCCCAGAATTCCTCTCCTTCCCCATTCCTTATCCTCACTCTCAATCTGGCAACCTAAAATATTTTTTTTTCTTCCATTCAACACTTCATCTTCTTCCGTTTCTTGCATTGCTTGCCACAATACCCTCCTCTTCATTGAGTCGAACGCTGCTCAAAATTCTTCCATAAGGCCACGAATTTCCCTTTTTCCTCCTCCCAAGTTCCTATTCACTAGATAGTTTGGGATGTGAATATTATGAGTTGTTCCCATTTTTTTCCTAAAACCCGTCTAGTTGTGTAGGATACTTCCTTTCTCTTCTACATCAGCGTAATACCTCTATATTCCTCTTTGTGTTTACACTCTCCCTTTCTAAAAGCGGAATCACTAATCCTGTCCTACACTCTTCAGGCCATCCATCTCCCATTCTTCTTTGTGACTTTGTCACGAATTCTTCAAAACTCTTCTCTTATTCCTTCCTCCTTATAATTGAGAGGTTCATTCTCCATGTCATCCTCTCTTGTCACTTTGTTTCTTTTCAGCCTTTTAACTGACTCGTTGACTCTCCACTACGTATTTGGTTTTTTTCCTCTTCTTTCTGTATTACCTTCTCTTCTTCTCCAGACTTTCTTCCCCTCGCCATAACAGTCCTCTGAAGTACTCCGTCTATTCACAGGATTTTCATATCGTCAATCATCCCCTTCCTTCATCCTTTTTCCCTATTAATCACCTCCCATACCTTTCATTCCTTCAGTGCTTTCTTAACCTCTACCTTACATCTTTCCTTTTCCCCCTCCCTTTTCTTGTTCAACATTCACCCATATTCTCGCTTCCTCCTGTGATGCTCCATTTTGCTAACTTCCCCTCTTCTGAATTCTCTACAACTCTCCTTTATTTTCTCTTTGCATCCCTTAGGTTCCTCATTCCAGCATCTTTTTCTCCCAACGTCCTCCTCCTCCTTTGTTCTTATATACCCTTTCGCCTTATCATCTCCCCCTTCATGTTTTCCTACATTTTTTTCTTTCTTGTTACCTGTAGAATGTTTATGAGATCTCTTCAATATTGCTATTACTGAAAAGTGCTCTGAACCTATCTCATTGCACACTACCATTCCTACCATAAGCCTCCTGACTCTCTCTTCTGCTAGAATGAAGTCTATTACGGGTTCTCCTTTGTCTTTGGAATGTTGTTTCACCAACCTCGTCCCCCTTTGTATTCCGGTTACAGAGACGCATCCTGTTCCTCCATTTAGGTTCAAAAATATCCTAACCTCTAGATCTATTTTCATATGTTTCGATTTTCTCATATACACCTCTCCATCCCAAACCGTCTCCTCCCTAACTTCCAGTCTACACCAGCCCCTCTCTTTTCCTTCTATACACCTCCTTATAAGTTTCAATCCCTCCTTTACCTCTTTTCTCCTGTAAACCCATACGACCACTCATTTATATTCGAATTAAATTATATTATACTTGAGCTTGGCATTTTTTGGTACAGGGTGCAGAACATTTTGCTACCAAAAAAGGTTTTTCTGCGCTTGTAGCATTTGCAAGCATGAGTTCCCGGGCTGAAAAACTATACATAGTGAGCAGCATTATGCATAATTTTTATTTGTTCTGTATAAAGTAAATTGAAATTGAGAAGAGTTTTTCCTACCTAATATCATTATTGCGCCTGGGCTTGTACCGGAAGTGGTCAAGCTCAAGAAATGTATAGAAAGTTACTACAAATGACTATTGAGTTTTCGGAAATCGATTGTAACTTGTCGCTCATTAATGTTAATAAATCAAATATTTTAGTATACAGAGTCGATAATTTTTGTAAATAATGCGAGTCGACCACTTTCGTTTCCAACTATATGGAGTTACACATAAAGTCTTCAAGTTTTCATCGTGCAGTGTAGGGAGATGATCAAATAAAATCATATTTCAAAGAGTGGAATTTTATGAATGTAATGATCACCGTAAACCAAAGATATAGAAAACACGCGAAAATTGTTGAATCCTCAGAACAAACTTCATTATTAATCAAAATCTTCCATGCTCTGTGGAAGCTAAAGGAAACAGTTGCAAAAAATTGAAAAACATTATGTGCCATCCTGAAGGGATTTTAGAATTTTCGTAAGATGTCAAAAATAAGATTAGAAAAATGTTCGTATTTGAGCCATACCTTCGATCTACTCTGCAGCATATTTTAAAATACAACTTCTTGCAGGGCAAACAGAATGGCTATATCTTGTTTACTCATCGGTGCTGTTGTGGTGTCCCTGTTTTGTACTGGAAATGCCTATATTTACTCATCTGACGATGACATTCATTATGAAGAATGGGCCAAACTTAGGGAGTAAGACACTGAATTTTTATTTATTCTATACTTATACTGCACGATTCCTCGTTTCTTCTCTTTGCACATCAAGAGATTTGATTTTTCTGTTGGAACTGAACAGATATATAATTTCTAGAAGAGCCCAGAAATGCTTTCATTCTCCCGCACAAGTCCGCTTAATTTGAAAAACATTGCCTTATCAACCATGTGTGGCTTTGTATGATATTCAACGAAAACATAAAAAATAATTATTATTTTTGTTTCCTATTAATCTCTTCATTTTGTTACAGGCTGAGCGGAAATTTCTCAGCAGAACATGAAGAACAAAACCGTAATATCCCGTATTATTTTTCATACGCTAGAATAATATAACAATCCTTCACGACATGTATTTTCATGCAATAGTAGTTAATATTGCCATTTGAGTACTCTTGATTCTCATACTAATTTTCAAGAGAAGAACAATTTTTTATTGAAATTTTCACTGGCGGCGTCGGGTTCCGCAAATATCATTCAGGATCAGAAGCTTAGCAATAGAGGGTCTTTTCATAGATTGACTAGTGTGTTGAAAATTACAATTAGGAATATAATATTATAAGAAACAAGGGAAATGATACATTTTTGTTGCTCTCAAAGAATATAGTATATTTCACTACAAGGACAGAAAGTTGAAATTCCTGCAATGCGTCATATGATGCACGAGGCGAAACCGAAGGCATCCTATCTCGCAGTTCAGTGCTTTCAAACTTCTGGCCGCGTGGTGTATACTGTCTTTCTTCATACCCGATTGGAAGTACTGCGAAGAATCATCTTTTTATAAACAATATATATAAATTATAGCATATATTGGTGCCTACCGCAACATTTGCAGCACAAGCGAAGCGACTGTTGCAGGTCGGGGGCAGGCATCAAATACATTTACAAGAGTAAATGTAATAACTCATCTTCAAAAGAAATAATTTCAATTTTAATTTCTTATAACTTCTTCCTCATCCGTGGTTTCGTCAAAAGAAAATGATTCATTCATTGAGTTCATTTTTTATTATAAATCTTCAGTTAATATTAATTTTTAAATTATATTCTCTAATGCAAAAAGCACAAATTGAATTCAAAGAAGCTTTGAGGTTATATCAACAAGCGAAAGTAACAGCAGAAATAATTCTGGCTGACGGCAGCAAAAAGAGCCTCATGAATTACGACCCTGAAGTTCGCTACATGCTATAGATTGAAAATTTATGTGATGGATGATTAACAAATTAACAGTCTCAAACAAGAACTAAGATAACCATTGGAATCGCCTTTCAAAGGTGAATAACGTTAGAAATGCATTAATTGTTTAAAAAATTATTTACTCAGGAAAAAGAAAAATTGCGCACAGAGACGTTTGGAAGAAGATTCCGAAGGTTATCTTAGTTTTCGTGTCGGCCTGTTTGTTCATTAGTTATCGATCAAACAAAATTTCTAATCTATAGAATATAGCAATCTCTAGGGTCGTCATGAATTGAGTATCGGAGTGCGCGAGTAAGTTTTTGCTCCCGATCCGACAGACGGCGCGAGTGTAGTTCTATCAATGCTCAAAATTAGTCTTTTTGCCTTACAATCGATGCCAGAGGAACGTATTTCCGACTGAGGTATGAACATTTTTTTTTTTTATTTATGAATGATTAGATACATGATTCATTCATGAAAATACCTTATCATGAATATTTTTTGAGTTACGATAGGAAAGTTAAATTCAAATATTTCTGGCGGTGCAAGAGCTTCCTTTTTCAGCATGTCAGATCTTGGTATTACTATGATTTCGTTTTGAACCGATTTAATTTCTGCCTACTATCGGCGAAGATAATCGAGTCATCTGGCTTGAAGCTCAAGAATCCAGTAATGAAAATGCTAGCAGAATGATTGCATGATCATTAATTATTTTTAACACTCTCTTCCAATACAAAGAACTATCTTTGAAAATCGCGATTTTCACAAAGAGAAAAAGCAATCGCATATTATTCGAAAACGGGATGGAATAAAGATGTTAAAGGATGGAATATTGGTTTATACTCTCTCCCTGTTACGGGTTCTGAGAGTAAGCATAACCTTCTCTCTATTCCTTTGCACACCTCACCACTAACTCAGGAGTGAGGGGGACCTACAGTTTACGGTGGGTTTCGAACCACCAAGAGCAACAGCTACCTAATACTTAGAGAACTTAAAGAACTCTAGAGGTACCGGGCTCACGACTCTCCGTCGCCCGCCGAAGCTCTTTCAGAGTGCAAGGCGGGAATCGAACCCACAACCAGGCAGTAGCGTGGGTCCAACGCTCATGCCTTAGCTCCCACGACCAACTGACCACTCAATTTGAAAACAGGTCATAATTATAAAGCCTTCACGAAACCGTTTCGAATTACAATAATTTAGTTATCTTTACTAGAAGAGCTATCAGAATACTTGTATATTTTCTCATTTTATGGAAATAATTTGCAATTTGTTTTGAATTCGTAAAAAAAAATTCAGTTATAAATGTTTGAAGAGAACCATGAAGTACTATTTGAGCTTAAAAATGACCATTTACTAATAACGATACCTTTCTTAAGCTTAGTTATTGAGATTCGAAGCGAGATGACTTGAATTTTCCCACCGATAGTAGGTTTCAGTTTCCAACAAGCACATTCTGAAATGAGTAGAAACTATGCACATAGAAAAGTATTCATAAAATTGTTTGTGAACCCGCAGTAAGCTCACAGGAAGTAGTGCCTTTTTTTGTACGCTATATAGATTATATATGTTCCGAAAAACTCATCTTATCCTGCAGTCTATTTCCGCAGATTTTATACCTATTTTTGAAAGATTAAATGATTATTTAATCTTCAAATAAAGGTATAATATCTGCGGAAATAGACTGTAGGATGAGATGTGTTTTTCGGACCAGGGATTAGAGACGTCGCAATTTGCGGAAATTGACTACGCCGAATTTTTGAATTTGACCTTGAATAATTCATTCCTAGTTGAGCTCGTAAATTGACCTATGAACCTAAAAAAAGGAACTCAACCTTGCAATTGAAAGCAATTTGTTCTAGCTCCATCCAAGAAATGTCGAGCTCCTTATTACAGTACAAAGGTTTCTAGTTCCTTTGATCTGAAATCCATCTACAAAAGTTCCATGCTTCTAAGTTGAAAACTTATTTTCGAGTCAGATCGCGAACCTGGCTCAGAGCCGTATAACAATCGAGCAAAACCCTTTTCATTTATATGTATGTAGGAAAAGTGCTCCAGAGTTCAAGCGCTGAAAATCAGGAGAGCTCGAAATACAGACATAAGATTGAGGTGGAAGATGATGAAGATGACTACGCTTCTTTTCCTGAATCAGTGAGGCATATTTCATAGGGGTTGTCCCTGAAAACCTAATTTCTTTTTGAATATTGTTTTTTTGATAATAAGCAAGTAGTGGAAGACGGATCTGTAGTTTAAATGAGTCACACATCACTTTTTTCTATTCCAAATTGAAAATCAAGAGTAGTATCTTTATCGTTAGATTGGTTGTATGTATTATAATCTTATTGACATATAATTACAAAATGCATCTTCATCAACGTATCCAAAAACATACATTTTCATGAATTTTATTTTAGACCAGCTGAACCCTGTAGTGGTGGCCTTGCCGCTGCGGGGTAAGTCAAACATTGGCGTACGAACTTAGAAACCTCCGTGGGCTCATGCACAACAACTTCATTAAAGATCATCACATGATCAAATGCATAGATACGATTCTATAAAGGACATACATACAAACATTCATTTTTATATATAGATATATAGATACGAAAAAGTGACAGTCGATCTATTCATTCTGGAGATACGTCTCCCATAATTTGATCTGAAGTTTTAGTGTCAAAATAAACCAAAATATTTTTTATATTTTTAATAGTTTATACTTATTTAACACTAAAATTTCAGTGGTTCGGAACAAAATTTGAAGAGCTCTGCAGAGGAGAAATTGCACTGCCTGCAAAGATTCAGAAACAACTCAAATGCCGATATATTGATCACGGTATTCCTTTTCTAAAGCTAGCACCCTTCAAACAGGAAGAAGCTTACCTGAATCCTAGAATTGTTTTATACCATGACGTTGCTTACGACGAAGAAATAGAGACTCTCAAAAGATTGTCACAGTCCACGGTTCGTGCACCTTTCATATTCGTTATCTATTATTTTTCTAGAATAAGAAAAAAGTATGCAAATGGAATTTTCGGTATGAAGCAATGCTAATGTTTGGAAGTTATAAATGAAATTCTGAATCACATACTGTGACAACTCCGAAAAGTTTAAATTTTTAACACATTGAATGAATAAGTATGTTATTTTTTTTTTGCAGTTAGAAGAAGCGGAAGTGTTCAAGTATGATGATAAAGTTGATGCAGACGGTGAATTGAATGCAGACAGAATTGCTAAGAGCGGCTTGGTTTTCGATGATGAAAATGATCATGTGAAGCTCCTGAGTCGTCGAGTTGAACACATGACAGAATTGACAGTCGAGTCAGCAGAGGAAATGCAAATAACTTTTTACGAAATCGGAGGCCGTTACCTTCTTCACCGTGATAACATACCAGTAAGCATACTATGGGCCAATTATTCTGTGAAAGTTTAAGGGTCATTGATACAATAAGAAGCCCGTACTTTTCAGAAAAAAGAGCTCCCTTCAATAAAATATATCAGAGACAGGGGTATTGGAAATCGTATAGCCACGGCTCTGTTTTATGTAAGTAAAAATACCCGTTAGAAGTGATACCTGGCAAATTCCTTAATCAAGGCCAGTGATAGCGACCTTGATCAATTGAATGATTTATTAAATGAGTCCACTCAATTAACTTATAGTACCTATACGTTGCATGCATCATTACGAATTAAACTAAAAAGACTGTAGAGAGGCTGATAAACTACCCAAAAAGAGCGTATGATCATTGTAGCCAAATTTGAGTAATGCATCAAAGCGCATCTAACTGATGACCTCAGAAAGTACCGCACCTTCCATCCGAACCTGGCTTACGGCCAATTCAGACTAGCCGTTCTCGGTTGCGGTTCGCCGGTCCGGTTTGGTTCTTGGTTGACCGATGCAGCTCACACTGCGCCGATTCAGTTCAACGATTGTCATTCTCCCGCATGCGCCGTTCACAGATGAAAGTGATGTGATTGACGTTTGCCATCACAACCAATAAGCTCGAGAATCAGCTGTCAGCCTTCGTGGCTCCAGCGAGCGCTCTCATTGGCTACGGTTGCAAACGGCACGGTTGAAATTAGAATCGGACCTAAATGCTCGAACCGAACCGGAACCGGGACCGAGTACGCGCTGATTGGCCGAAAGTTTAACCGGACCAGCGAACCGGGACCGAGAACGGCTAGTCTGAATTGGCCTTTAGTTCTGCCGCATGAAACAGTAGTCAAGGTTCACTTTACGCTGCACAGAGGTCCGCGTCTTCCACAGTGCCATATAGCTTGCCACTGAAACGGCGTATTTCCGGAAAGTTGGAAACAACGCTTTCACCAGAATCTGACTCTGTCAACGTGCCTAGAAATCGTGTACTTGCTTAAGAATAAACACGGGTGCGGCACAATGGACTTTTTAGACCCAGCCCTAAGCTAGTGTTCTTTCTCACACCTCCTAATGTGCCAGATGACCATTCCGGAGCGAAAATTCCAAATTTCAATTTGAGAACTGTAATAGTATATTTAGCGATAAGGGCGAAAAATGGGAATTCGCTGCACTGCGTGTATATGAGCCCGAGGCGCAGCCGAGGGCTTTATGTCACGCAGTGCAGCGACTCCTGTCTTCTGCCCGTGTCGCGTATACTATTTTTCTATGTCCCTTGCCGAAAGTGCGACTTTGAATTGTGTGAAAAGCTGTGCTGGCATAAAGTATCTTACGGCCGTACCTAATCTTCCAGCGCACGGGTGCCTGGATGATTGTTAGGCAGCCACCGACATCGGCATGGACGAGCGAAGCGAGTGCATGTGGTCGGGGGCGGCTGCCGAAAAAATATCCACAAGCACATTTTATAGTATCTAGATGAATATTACCTTCTTCCTTGTTGGTAGGACAATCGTGATCAGATATTTCTGAAGTCATTTTGGCTAATCAAAGAAGCAAGAAAGAATCACACTGTAACATCCAGTTATCGTAGAAAGGTAAGGTACGAATAACACACAAACTGTCAAACTCAAGTAGGATACGGACTTCCTGCGGTTCCGGTCTACTTTTCTTGCCCTACCGCTCACGTTCGCAACTTCGCCGCTAGGATGCGAATGCATATTTTAAGCATTGCACGAAAGCGTTGTTTTCTGATTCGATATCGAATCAGAAAAAGAGCACTTTTGGCGAAGGGATAAAGAAAAATAATAATAAGAGTTCGAAACTAAAGAAGCTGGCAAAAGGAAAGTATTTTGAGAATTTTTTTTTATGTCATTCACTCGTCCTTTGTCATTCCGCGTTTGTTCAAGAATTCTGGGTATTGGTGTCCCTCATGCTAATTGCCGAAAGATACGACTTAT
>WSXT02003391.1:0-15006 GCA_011762715.2 Neuroterus valhalla
TACTTCCATTCCCACTATCAGCTTTCTGACTCTATCATCTGCTAGGATGTAGTCTATGACGGTCTCCCCTTTCCCCGATTTGAGCGGTTTTTAAGTAATCATCCAAAAATAAAAGAATAAAATAAAATCTCCAAATTTCTGCTCGTCTTCAAAATGTTCCGTGGGCAGAAAAGTTTATTTTAAAACTTTGACAATCAATTACTCGGGAACAAATGATCGCACAGAAAATGAAAGAAGGGTTTGGGAAACTGCAAAATATTTTTTATGACAAGGAAACAGTGGCTGTCGAGGAAAAGTTTTTTTTCAAATTGATAATGTTGACTAAAAAAATTGAAAATTCGCGAATTAAAGGGTATTTGGAAATTTTGTATAACTTTGGATATGATGGATGAACGAAGGATACCGTCTGTAATTTTGAGGTCCTAATGTGTCCATAAAAAACCCTTAAAGTTGCGAAGCGCTGCGACTTTTTTTTCCCAGTCCTTTTTTTGATATTATTTTTGCTTAGAAAACAAAAAACTGCGCGTCTTATTAAAAAAAATGGCTACAGAAAAATTTTTAGATCTTCCTGAAGTGAACAATTTTGTTCCTTAGCATTTTCTTCCTTTCCCGTACAGTTTGGTGAATAATGGATTTTTTCTTATTTTCAATATTATTTTTGCCTAGAAAACAAAAACTGTGCGTCCTTCAAAAAAATGGCTACAGGAAAATTTTTTAGATCTTTCTGAAGTGAACAATTTCGTTCTTTAACATTTTCTTTCTTTCCCGGACAGTTTGGTGAAAGATGGATTAGAGCCCAAAAATAGAGAAATATGCATTAGTGGTTGAAAAAGACATTTTGGAGTTGAAAAAATGAATGAAAATGAAAAAATAGCTTGTTACGATGGTTTTGGACAGAAATGATAAATTCAAACCTTCAGGACACAAAGGAAAAAAAAATTGCTGTGCTTCGCAGTTTCTAGGGTATTTGAAGACACATCGAGACTAAAAAATTACCGGTTGTACTCTCCGTTCAACTACTGTATCCAAAGTTATATCAAATTTTCCAAACATCCTTGAATTCGCAAATTTTCATTTTTTTTCAGTCAACAGTAGATACGTGGAGTTACAATTTTCTTTTTTCCTCTACTGTATGACCATTTTTCTCCAGGTTATCGAATGTTAAAAATCACCGGAACATTCGGAATTTTTTTTCTGGTTAGTTTTTGGATGATTTCTCCAAAACTGCCCAAGTCAAAGAATTGTAAAGTCCAGATTTGAGAAGAATGTACTTGAAGTTAAAATTTGCTCTTTTTTCTACTGAACGACCATTTTTCTCCGGGTTATTGCATGTTAAAAATCACCGGAACATTCGGAATTTTTTTTGGTTAGTTTTTGGATGATAACTTCAAAGCTGCCCAAGTAAGATAATTGTACAGTAAATATCTGAGGAGAAGATAGTGAAAGTTACAATTTTCAAGTTTTTCATATACTGTATGACCATTTTTCCGAGTTATCGCATGTTAAAAATCACCCGAAAATTTGGAATTTTTTTTTATATCCTTTGATTGTTGTGAGTAGCGTATCACGATCACAGTTGTCTGTTTGTTGATGAACAACTAATTTAATTTCAGAATTTAGCGAAAATAATTTATTAACATTCCTTTATTATTGTTTTTCGTAAAAACTTAGAAGGTGATGAATAAATTTGTCCCGGAAAAAAAACGAGCTGCAATGTATCTGAAAGAGAAGTATCTTTATTTTGCTCTTTTTGTAAACTTGTGAAATGTTGTGTATCGTGTTTGGTATTGAATTGAAAGCAGACCTTTTTCCTTTCAGCGCCTGTTCAGATTCATCGTGCATCCGTGGAAAAATCGCAGGGAATATCCGTAACAGAAGACCCCGAGGGAGATGTACCTGTTTTCGAACAGACCGCTGCCAATGTTTCCGTCTTCGAGGGTCAAACTGTGTATCTCCCCTGCCGTGTCAGAAATTTGGGCGATAAAGTGGTGAGCACCTCCAATCAATAATCACCTGTCATATCCTTAATTAACTTGTTCCACCGAAATACGGTACATCAGAAAGGTTGACGACGGCTCTCAAAAAATATATATTTGTTTTCTCGGAATTATCCTCCAAGAGACTCATCTCTTCCAACATCGTTACCTGTTTCAGGTAATTGGAATGGTTTTATGGGCAATTTGGGTGCCCGGAACTATTAGGAATATTTCGGATGATTGTAGTAAAGAAGTTTATGTTTTGGAGATGGAGAAAGATGAGATTAGAGATTAGAGTGATAAGAGTTGTTAGGCGATGGACAACACCGCACGAGCTACCTGAGTGCAGTATCCCCACTACGCGGCAACCCTCACGCTGCGTCCACGCACCCAGTATTTAAAGATTCCATTTCTGCTAAAGGTTGTAGATTTCATTTCGGTCGATTTTGGTGTCGGAAAAATTAAGACATCCTAACATTTATCATTTCACAGAAGCTTCAAAGGGGGTTCAAGCCGTTATTTATATAAAAATGAAAAGCAAAGGTAAAATGAGAAAGGAGGTGCGAAATTTTAGAGAAAGAGAACATTCTTATTGATACAATGTTGTATTTTCAAGTAGGTTTCTAAAAATAGTAAATAGCAAGCTATTTAAATATGATTATATACGTGCCATGTGCCATTTTCATTTTTTTAAATCTGAAAACAGTAAATAGTAATATATTTGAACATTATTTATTACGTAAAAATCGCTATTTTCTAATGTTTTCATCTGAAAATATTAAATAGCAAGATATTTGAATATTATTTTTTGCATGACAATTGCTATTTTTATCACGTTTCATTGAAAGTAATAAATAGCAAGCTATTTGAATATTATTATATACGTGCCAATTACAATGTTTATTATGTTTTTATTTAAAAATAGTTATTAGCAAGCTATTCAAATATTATTATATACGTGCCAATTGCTATTTTCATTTTTTTAATCTAAAAATAGTAAATAGCAATATATTTGAATAGTATTATGTACGTGCCAATTGCTATTTTTTTATGTTTTTATCCAAAAATAGTAATTAGCAAGCTATTTAAATATCATTATATACGTGCCAATTGCTATTTTTATTATGTTTGTATCTGAGAATAGTAAACAGCAATATATATTCGAATATTATTTGATACGTGACAACTGCTATTTTCATTATGTTTTCATGTAAAAAGAGTAGAAAGCAAGATTTTTGAATATTATTCTTTGCATGACAATTGCTATTTTCATTACGTTTTATCTGAAAACAGTAAATAGCAAGCTGTTTTAATATTATTACATGCGTGCCACTTGCATTTTTTATTATATTTTTTCTTCTGAAAATAATATAAAGCAATATATTTGAATATTACTTAATATGTGACAATTTCTATTTTTTATTACGTTTTAATATGGAATAGTCAAAAGAAAACTTTTTGAATAATATTAAATACGAGACAATTGCTATTTTTATTATATTTTTATATAAATATAGTAAATAGTAAGATATTTGAATATTTTTCTTTGCCTGACAATTTATATTTTTAATTTGTTTTCATCTGAAAATAGTAAATAGCAATAAATTTCACTATTATTTTTAACGTGACAATTGCTGTTTTCATTATGTTCATTTTCTGAAAATATTGAATAGCAAGATATTCATCTAAAAATAGTCAATAGCAAGCTATTTAAACATTATTATATATGTGCCAATTGCTTTTTTATTATATTTTTGTCTTAAAATAGGAAAAAGCAAGGTTCTTAAATATTATTTTATACGTGGCAATTGCTAATTCTATTAAATTTTTATATAAATATAGTCAATAGCAAGATATTAAAATATTATATTTTGCGTGAAAATTTTTATTAATATTTTTGTTCCTATCTGAAAATAGTAAATAGCAATATATTTCACTATTATTTATAATGTGACAATTGCTATTTCTAATATGTTTTGATCTAAGAATAGTAAATAGCAAGATATTAAAATATTATTTTATGCGTGACAATTTATATTTTCATCATGTTTTTATCTGAAAATAGTCAAAAGCAAGCTATTTAAAATATTATTATATACGTGCCAATTGCTATTTTTATAATGGTTTCATCTGAAATTAGTAAATAGCAATATATTTTAATATTATTTAATACGTGATAAATTCTACTTTCATTGTTTTTATCTAAAAATAGTAAGTAGCAAGATATTTGAACATTATTTTTTGCGTGACAATTGCTTTTCTTATTACGTCTTATTAAAAATAATAAATAGCAAGCTATTTGGATATTATCATATTCGAGCAAATTGATATTTTTATTATGTTTTTATCCGTAGATAGTAATTAGCAAGCTTTTTAAATATTATTAAAAACGTGCCAATTGCCATTTTTAATATGTTTTTATCTGAAAATAGTGAATTGCAATATATATTCGAATATTATTTAATACGTGAAAACTGCTATTTTGATTGTGTTTTTATCTAAAAATAGTAAATAGCAAGATTTTTTAATGTTATTATTTGCGTGACAATCGCTATTTTTTATTATGTTTTACTATAAAAATAGTCGAAAGGAGACCTCTTGAGTAACAATAAATACATGATGATTGTTTTTTTTTATTGTGTAAATGTAGTAAATAGCAAGATATTTGAATATTTTTTTTGCGCGACAATTTATGATTTTATTTTGTTTTTATCTGAAATTAGTGAAAAGCAATATATTTTACCAATAATTATACCGTGACAATTGCTACTTTCATTCTGTTTTCATCTAAAAATAGTAAATAGCAAGATATTAAAATATTATTTTATGCGTGACAATTTACATTTTCATCATGTTTTTATCTGAAAATAGTCAAAAGCAAGCTATTTAAATATTATTATATACGTGCCAATTGTTTTTTTAATATGTTTTTTTTTAAATAGTAAATAGCAAGATATTCATCTAAAAATAGTCAAAAGCAAGCTGTTTGAACATTATCATGTTTGTGCCATTTGCCTTTTTTATTATATTTTTATCTAAAAATAGAAAAAAGCAAGTTACCTAAATATTATTATATGTGACAATTGCTATTTTTATATCAATATAGTAAATAGCAAAATATTTCAACATCAGTCTCTGCGTGACAATTTATATTTTTATTTTGTTTCCATCTGAAAATAGTTAATAACAATATATTTTACCATTACTTATAACCTGACCATTGCTATTTTCATTATGTTTTTATCTAAAAATAGTAAATAGCAAGATATTAAAATATTTTTTCATGTGTGACAGTTCATATATTCATCATGTATTTATCTGAAAATAGTCAAAAGCAAGCAATTTAAATATTATTATATACGTGCCAGTTGCTATTTTTCTTATGTTTTTATCTGAAAATAGTGAATGAAAACATTTTTTAATATTATTCATACCGTGACAATCGCTATTTTTATTATGTTTCTTTTCTAAAAATAGTAAATAGCAATATATTCATCTAAAAATAGTCAATAACAAGCTATTTAAACATAATTATATACGTGCCAGTTGCTGTTTCTATTATAATTTTATCTGGAAACAGGAAAAAGCAATATATTTGAATATTATTTAATACGTGACAATTGCTATTTTTATGATGTTTTTATCTGAAAATAGTAAATTGCAATATATATTCGAATATTACCTTATACGTGACAACTGCTATTTTTATTATGTTCTTATTTAAAAATAGTAAATAACAAGTTTTTTGAATATTATTATTTGCGTGACAATTGCTATTTTTATTTTATGAATATAGTGAATAGCAAGATATTTGAATATTTTTTTTGCGTGACAATTTATAATTTTATTTCGTTTTTATCTGAAAATAGTAAATAGCAATATATTTTACTATCAATTATAACGTGACGATTGCTTTTTTTATGTTTTGATCCAGAAATAGCAAATAGCAAGATATTAAAATATTATTTCATGCGTGACAATTCACATTTTCATCATGTTTTCATCTGAAAATAGTCGAAATCAAGTTATTTAAATATCATCATATACGTGCCAATTGCTACTTTTATTATGTTCATATTAAAAAATAGTAAATAGCAAGATATTCATCTAAAAATAGTCAATAGTAAGCTATTTAAACATCATTATATATGTGCCAATTGCTATTTTTATATTAATATAGTAAAAAGCAAGATATTTGAATAATATTTTGTGCGTGACAATTTATATTTTTATTCCGTTTTTAGCCTTAAATAGTAAATAGCAATATATGTTACTATTATTTGTAACGTGACCATTGCTATTTTTATTATGTTTTGATCTAAAAGAGTAAATAGCAAGATATTGAAATATTATTTTATGTGTGACAATTTATATTTTCATCATGTATTATTCTGAAAGTAGTCAAAAGCAAGCTATTTAAATATTATACTATACGTGCCAATTGCTACTTTTATGATGTTTATTTTCTAAAAATAGTAGATAGCAAGATATTTATCTAAAAATAGTCAACAGCAAGCTATTTAAATATTATTATATATGTGCCAATTGCTTTTTTTATTATATTTTTATCCAAAAATTGGAAAGAGCAAGTTACTTAAATATTATTATATACGTGACAGTTGCAATTTTTTATTATTTTTTTATATAAATATAGTACATAGCAAGCTATTTGAATATTATGCTTTACGTAGTATTTTGTGTAATTTCAGTTCTAGCTCAATGTGAAATGGAATTTTAGTTAGTCGTGAAAAAGGGTAAGAAGGAAGGTAGGTGAAGCGACGAGTGGTTTTGCCCCGAGATGTTGAAATTCAAAGAATAAATAATGAATTCCATGTAACGTGCAAAATATGTATCTTTGGCGTTAATTGATACTCCACATCTTTGGAATCCGGAAGATAATCAACGGGCAGTCACCTTTGCGAGACAATGCCCTCCACAAAGATTTCCCATAATAGCATAATCCCATAATCACTCTCGCTTCTGAAATTCAAAAAGTGGGACAACTTGAAATTAAAAAGATATATATTCAAAGATGAAAAATTGTACATTGAAATGTTCATTCTTGAACATAATTGAATCTTGAATAATTTAATTTCAATTGATCAGTTTTTACACTGTTGTATTTAAAGAGCACAATTTTCCATCGTTTCACATAATTATACGGAAATGGTCGTCGAAAAAGGGAAACCTACACAAAACAATCTAGTAAATATCTCAGTGAACCTCCATGAATTTAAATGTCTACTATTTTCGATGTTAAAATTAAACATATTTGACTTTTTATTTAAAACTAGTTCCATTATTGGGTTATTAAAATGGATTTAGTATTTAATTCCTAAGCATTCGTTAAGGGAAGAAGGATATACGATTTTCAAACATTGAATATGAAAGCTAAGAATTTTAACTTTTAATTCGGAATAATTTAAACTCTCATCATCTCTCAAATTCAGAAAAAAAATTTCAAATTTGACCTTCTTGGATTCAAGCTAGTTCGGTACAAAATTGGGAGAGTTTGAAAGTTTATCTGAAAATGATTAAATTTCAATGAAATTCAATATAAAATGGTCCTCTTTGGAGGTTTGAATAGGGAATTGTTCAATTTTAAACATTGAAGCAATGTTTAATTATTCAATTCTGAACGTGCTTATTTGAAGATATTACAACTTGAATAACTCTCTATTCAAAATTGTATTACATGCATATTTTGAAAATTTGAATCTGAATATTCTTAACTCTTATGTTTTAATATGAAATTATTAATTTAATATTGAAAGCTTTCAACTTAAACTTATTAAAATTTAAATTTTTATAATGCATTTCCGAACTTCAAATGCAATCTTCAACGTTTTAAAAAAGAAAAACTTTCGAGATTTTATATTCCCAAAGTGAATTCAGAAAGGTTTATCTTTGACGAAGATTAATAGGAGCATACTCAATTTCAAATAAATAAATGATAACATCTGAAATTCATTCCATTTGCAAGTGGCCTATTATATTATTTGCATTTTAAACCAATTTTTTCTTTCATTCTAGAGTTATTCCATTTCATTGTCTTCTAATTTCAAATTTTCTGTATTTTAAAATTTTTTTGATATTAAATGATTGGATATCAGAAGTTCCTAATTTAAAATAGTTAATAACTTCAAACTCCATGGCTCATTCAAAATTTTTAGATTTTAACCAATTTTTCGTGTAATTCCTTCAATTTCAAAAATAAAATAGTTTTAATCTAATGACTGTGTTTTAAGACTTTTAAATTCTAAAAAATTTGAACTTATTTCATTTAAAAAAGTTTGATTCCCAGAATTTTATTCTGAAATCAGTCGACTTCGAACGCTTCGAGTCAGATATAATATAAACATTATTCAATTTTGTATCGTTGCGAAACTATATAGATACTCTCTCCATTTATAAGGATTTCAGATTCAATTATTCGGAATTGTGAAGCTTCCAAATAAAACAGCTTCGGATTCTTAAAATTTGCAATGTTGAGATTTAAATAGTTTCAGATTAAATATTCGGAAAATTCGAACTACAACTACTCTTAGCGGGTGGTATATCAAAAAATAAAAAATCGTAATCCTAGAAATAAAAGTTTAGAAACGATGTATTTGAAATCTACGATTCACGACGATTCCAGCTATTTGTTTTTTGCCTTGAAATGTTGGAAATTGAGTATATATAATGAATTGTATGTGACGTGCGAAAAATGTATGATTGATTAAATTAGGAAATTTTTTCGGCCTTTTTTTCAGTTTTCAATTTGGTCCAATTTTCAATCCGCGCGCAGGGATGAGGGGAGCTGGCACCTTCGTTCAAGGCCGTGGGGTATGCGGGGAGGGGTGGGGATCTGTCTGCCTATAGTGCCGGCAATACAACCGCTAATAATTTAGGCAGGTACTGCACTAAAGAAGGAGAATGTACAAAAAATATGTATACCAAAGTATATACGCTTTTCTAAAATGTTTGATGAATGAATATATAGTGTTAAAGAAGACTCGCCTGGCAAATATAAGGTCCTGGGTTCGGATTCCAGCGGAGTTCAGAGGTAGTCCTTTTTTCACCGAAATTCCATTTATAAATGGAATTTTGATACAAAAATAAAGGCAAGCGGAGAATTGAGTATTGTTTCTTGACCAAGACTCTTGATAAAAATGAGATTTTCTCTGCTCTCAAAAAAAGCGTCAATCAGATTCAGCTACAATAGATTCAATGCCGATCGAAATCTGCAGCAATGGCTATTTCAATCCCGTTTTTCTTTGGGCTGGAGTTCGTTTCGCTTTCATCGATCCCAAATCATTAATATTCTCGTCCCGTTATCGCCGCTGCCATAAAAGTTTTCTCCACCATTTGAAAAAAACTTTTCGCCTCTCCATACAGAGATGACGAGATTCGCTTTTTTTTCCACGTGCTCGCCAAAAATCAGACTGAGGTGGATTTTTTCTCGTTCTGCAAAAAATTAGTTGCTTGAATAATTCGTATTAATTTCTTTTTTATTCTATATCCATCTCCACTACTTTTTCCTTTTTCCCATCTTCTTAGTTCCTTTCTCACTTCCTTTTTTTTCTCGTTACATTTCATTTCCCACCCATTTCCGTTCTTTCCTCCAATCACTTCTTTCTAACTTACTCTCTCTTACACTCTTTTTATTTCTCCCATCATTATTTCCATCTCTTCATTGACATTTCCTTCTCCCATTCTTACGTCCTTCAGCTTTTCTCTCAATTGCTCTTTTCCTTCTATCAACCACTCCTCTCTTCCTGTTCTTCTTACATCTACTCCCTTTTTACCCGTATCTGATTTTTATACCCCTGATCAGAATCTATATATTTTCCTACCTGTAGTTTCTTGACCTTCTCTGTTACCTCGTCGTCTACAATCACATAGTCAATGACCTTTCCCTTTTCACCTCCCAAACGTGTATATTCACTTTTCTCATGCCCCTCTATATTTCCGTTTATGATAAACCATCCCATTTCCTCTAAGCACTTTACCAATTTCTTCCCTTCCCCATTAAGTATCTTGTCCTTGGATTTTTTTTTCGATCTTCTCATTATTCCCTTCCGCCTTTATCTTGAGTTCTTCATTTTCTTCCATCAGTCCTTTTATCTCCTTAGATTTCTCCTGCATATCTCTGCTCGCATACACTCCCACTATTTCTCATCTCTCTTCTCCCATCTTCATCTCTTCTACCAATAATCCTTCAATTTTTTCCTTCATCACTCTTCCATTCTCCTCTGCTAGATATTTCTTCCTCATTCCCATCAACATTCCTTCTTTGGCACTGCCTTCCTTATTCCCCCTCTCTGTTCTTTAAATGTGTCAACTGTAACCTCTTGGTAACATTCCCCTTCCTCTTTATCTAAAATGTCTCCCCTAAGGGTTTACACAACTTCCTCCCTCTTCTTTCTTCCACCTCCTTCAAACATTTTTTCGCTAACTCTCCGCCTTTTCCCTCTCTTCCCTTTCATTCCATCCCCATGTTTCTGCTCAATATCCTAACACCGGCCATACCAGGGTATCAAACAACCACATTCTCCTTTTTTAATTTCTCTTGAATCTTCTTTTTCTTATACCCCATAGCTGCTTCATTACCCCTGCTGGTTTCTTTATTCTTTCTCTTACAAGTGCCTTATGATCTCCATTTGCTTGCATGGTGTATCCCAAATATTTAAACTCCTTTACTTCTTCTATCTTCACTCCCTTCGACCTCCCAGTCCATACTCTTTTCCTTCCCCCTCGTTTTATGAGCCTCATTATCTTCGTCTTTCTTACATTTAATTTTAATTTCTTCTCAACTAAGTATTTCTCCAACTCTGTAATTAGCCCCGCCATTCCCTCTTCATCTTCTGCCATCATAACTATATAATCTGTTTATGCCAGTGTATATATCTTTATTTTTCCTATCTTTACACCTCCCTATCCTTTTCTGTTTATTCTTTCTTCCAAGTCTGAATTCAAGATGTTGAATAAGAGTAGGCTCAGAGGAAATGCTTGTCTTACTCCTCTCACCAACTAGAAACTATCGCCTACTTGAGCAGCTACTTGCACCCTGCTTTTTGTCTCACGAAATATTTCCGAAACTCTCTTTATCAGACCTTTCCTTATACCTTTTTTCACTATAACCTTCTCCAACTCTTCCCGGTCCAGAGAATCGAACGCCGCTTTTAGGTCTACGAACATCGCTATCATACCTCCCTTTTCCTTTTCAATCCTCCTATTTATTTTATAATTTACAACATATATGCTCTCCATCACCCCCATCCCTTTTCGAAACCCCGTCTGATTTGGCGATTTGGTGGCACTATCTTCTTTTCTTCTACTTCTTTCTTCAATCTCTCCGATAAGACCGTTACATATATTTTGTACAAGATTGGCATTCGCGTGACTCCTCTATAATCTTTAACCTCCTCTCCTTTGCCTTTCTTCATTATCGGTATTTAGCTCTTTCCCCCCATATTTTCATGCTTCGTTTGGAATGTCATCCAGACCTGGAGTTTTCCCCTCTTTTATTATTACAAACACATTGATTATTTCTCCTCTTGTTATGCCCTCTTCCTCAACTCTTCCTCTCCCCTCTCTCCCTCCTTTCCTAGCCTTATTTTATACCCCTTCTAGCAAATCCATAAAATACTTTTTCTATTCTACCATCTCAATATCTTGGTTGACCCTTTTTCTTCTTTTTCTTTCTTTTTTTACTACTTTCCAAACCTTTTCTTCTGTTCTAGCCTTTTCCACCTCTTCTTCAAACCTCCTATTTTCCTCCTCTTCTTTCTTATCACACATTTCAGTATATCCATTCTTTTTTCTTCTATACTCATCTCCATTTCTTTTCCTTTCCTCCATCTTCTGAGCTCCTTTCTAACTTCCTTTTACTTCTCTTTAAATTCCTCATCTCATCTATTTCTGTCCACCTTCCCCCTAACCTCTTTCTTCCTTATTTCCTCTAACACGCTCTTTATTTCTTCTATCATTATTTCCATCTCTTCATCTGCATTTCCTTCTCCAATTTTTAAATCCTTCAGCTTCTCTTTGAATTGCTCTTTTTCTTCTATTGACCAATCCCCTTGTCCTGTTCTATATACCTTTACTTCCTTTTTGCTCGTATTTTCAGCACTCTTATAACTTTCTAACGTCAATAATAATGGAAAGTGATCAGAATCCATAAATTCTCCTATCTCTAGTTTCTTGACCTCTGTTACCTTGTCGTCTACAATTATATAGTCAATGATCGTTCCCTTTTCACCTCCCAAACGTGCATATTCACCATTCTCATCCCCCTCTGTACTTCCATTTATGATAAACTATCCCATTTCCTCTAAGCACTTTAACAATTTCTTCCCTTCCCCATTTAGTATCTTGTCTTCGGATTTTCTCCTTTGATCTTCTCCTCATTCCCTTCCTCCTTTATCTCCTGTTCTTCATTTTCTTCCATCAGCCCTCCTATCTCCCTAGATTTCTCCTGCTTAGCTCCGTTCGCATACACTCCCACTATCGTTCATCTCTCCTCTCCCATCTTTATCTCTTCTACCCATAATCGCAATCCTTAACTCTTTTCCTTCATCACTTTCCTATCCTCCTCTGCTAGATATTCCTTCCTCATTCCCATCACCATTCCTCCTATTGCCCTGCCTGTCCCATTCCTCCTCTTCGTTCTTTGAATTTGTCGACTGTAACCTCTTGGTAACCTTTCCGTTACCCTTTCCCATCCTTTTTCATCCAACCACTGTATCGTTGATCTCTTACGATGAGAGATAGTCTTGCTTGGTTGAAAATAGACATTCTCATAAAAAATTTGGCTGTCCTTGAAAAAAATCGTCTTTTTATCCTAAGATTACAACAATTTTGTTTTATATCAAATAATTTTCCTGCAAATACAAGTATTTTTTAAATAATTATTTTGGGTCAAAAATTGAACCGTTTTGTTGAAAATTCTTATTTTTCAATTAGTACCTATAGTCAATCTGTCAAATTTTGTGAAAATGAATACCGTAAAACATTTTTTTCCGGAAATCAATAGAATAGCATTCAAAATTCGGAAATGGTAGCATTTTTGGAAAATTTTTAGAAACGAAAAATGTTGGTGAAAATTTTTTTTTACAACTTTAATTATTTGGTTAAAATGTTGCGATAAAAAATGTAAATAATAGATGGCGCTAAAGTACCAAAAAAAGCGTTTTATTGCTTTTTGGCACAGAAAAAAATCTGATATCGCAAAATTGCCAGTATAAAAGTTGATCGTATTCAAAAATCCTACAAAATTTATCCAGAAACTTTTCTTATCCGACTTCCCGTTCACGGGTTAGAGCGTGACAAACCCGTCACAGTAGATTTCCCATTGTTTCCGACAAGGGCGACGTTAGTGTGGGTACATAATACATCATTACTTCAGACTGAATAATTTTTTTGTAAGTAGGACTTTCAAATTATTCCTTATTATGATAAATTGTTATTATGGATTGATATTATAATAAATATAATAAATAATTTTTTTGTAAGCATGACTTTCAAAATATTCCTTATTATGATAAATGTTTATTATGGATTGATATTTATTATTATTGTTTTTTTCCAAAACTGTGCTGACTTCAGTATTGAACGTGGTTAAAGAAGGTTTTTGAAATTTTATATCAAACGAGCTGTACAAAAATGTGCTAATAATTGTTGTTGAGCGTACAACATGGAAAATACGTGTAAGTGTTTATTATTTCATAGAATCTTGGCTTGGTAAAAAGAAATGCTTCGACAAGGAAAGTTTTTATATAAATTTCGTAGGTTTCCCTGAGACGAGAAAACTCTTTTTTGGTACTTTAGCGTCATCTATTAATTGCACTTTCCATCGCAGCATGTAGACCCAATAGAGAAAATTGTATTAAACATTGCCCAAACATTTTTTCTTCTTACACATTTTCTCAAAAACCTACCATTTCCGAAATATATCAAGTCCAAAAACTTTTTGAGTTTTCTCAAAAATCCGCCCCTCAACGATCCCGCATTTTTCAGGTTGAGCTTTATGGGTGCTCTTCTAGCGATTCCCGAAAAAAAAAGTATTATATTATGGTATTTTTTTCCGAAAATGGTCTTTTTTGTGACAGATCGACTGCACTCAATAAAGAAATCGTATTTTTGACTGAAAAATTTTATGTCCCGTAATGACAGAGAGAGGGTGAAAAGATAAATGAATGTGGATGAGTTGGGAGGCTTAAACTCATAACGATTCAACGCTTTACTCGGCGACCGGACGATTTATAAGCCATTGAGTCCTGGCCCGTTTGGCCGCAATATTGCGTAATTAAATTATTGATGGATCATATTATTTTGTGATTAACGTACCTCCAGACGAATCCTCAATGAAAGGGTATGAATTGTATAAATTATATGAAATCGATCCCATAAACTGTGCAAATTCTGCTTTGTAAATATAGTGGCTTGTGGCGAGCGAAAGGAGAGATCGTTATCTTTGAAACCTGATTTATGGTGTCTCTGAAATATTAGGATGCTCCCGAGACACTCTACACCCTCCATTAGAGAATTTTTATCTTACTTTTTTTATTTACTCCAGCAATTTTAAAATTATAACTCCCGTTTAAAAATTATTTTTGAATTTATGAGGCTGTACGTTCTTCATCAAATCAATTGCGTTCCAAAATGGATTATTTCAGTTAGAATTTTGACTGGTTTGAGAATATTTATAACTTCAGGATAAATTGTTTTTGTTAACATTTATTTTTTACCAGGGCTGGTTTTAGGGGTGGCGAAACTGTGCGACCGCACAGGGCCTCGCGCCTAGAGGGGCCTCGCGCTCAAATGTGAACTCGAAAAATTCGGGTAATACATTGTTATAGCGTTGGCAACGGACGTTCGAGTGCAGTCAGTTGGCAGCATTCTTCGAAGGTTCCCACTATATGAAGATTTTACAACGAAATGAGTTTTCTTTTTCTAAGGTGTGTCTCAGTCGTCCAGTCAGTGTTGTCAAGTGTCCCCAGTGTCACTAAAAGACGATTCACAATCAAGTTGTGTATTAATTATT
>WSXT02003402.1:0-15005 GCA_011762715.2 Neuroterus valhalla
GGAGAGGAGGGGAGAGGAGAGGGGATGAGAGGAGAGGAGGGGGAGGGGAAGAGAGGAGAGGTGAGGAGAGGAGAGGAGAGGGGAGGAGAGGAGAGGAGAGGAGAGGGGAGGAGAGGAGATGAGAGGAGAGGGGGGAACAAGAGAATAGGAACTATAGCAGCAAAGAAGGAAACGGAAGAGAAAAATAAAAGTAGGGGAAAGTAAAGCAGAGCAGAGGAGAGGGAACAAAAGAGTAGAGTAAAAGGGAGAAGGGAAGAAAAGGAAAGAAAAGGAAGGGAAGAAGAATGTGAGAAGAGGTGTCAAGAGGAAGGAGACAGGGGAAGGATGAGCTGGTAATGTTAGGGAATAGAAGCGGGGGAAGGGTAACGAAGGGAGGGAGAAGGATTATTGGCGAACAACAAGAGGAAAGACGAGAAAAGAGAAGAAGGTTAGGAGACTAGAAAAGAATAGGAAAAGGAGAGAAGATATCAGAGGATGATAAGAGAGGATCGAACATTGAGAAGTGAAGATAAAAGAAGCAGATAAAAGGAAAGAGTGGTAAGGAGAAGAAAAATGGGAAAGAAGAAGAGAAGAGGTGAGAAAAAAAAGGAGAGAGGTCAAACGTGAGAGATTAATGACTTCGCAGGGGTTAGGAGGTAGGATACAGCTGTGCGATGGAATAAACACTATGAGTGGTGGAGTAAGGGCAACCAGACGTCATTTCCGCTACACACTTCCGTTACTCTGTGCATTTTTCTACGCTCGCCTGACTGCAGTCCAACCCGCCTCGAGGAACTCCGTTCCAATATAAATTTGTATGGGTAATAAGAAAGATATGAAAATTCTTTCTGAAAAAGGGCCCAAAAAACTTTCTAAGGAATTTCATGAGCTTTTGTTGAAAAAAATATATGTAGAATCGGTCAAAAAATTCAGCTGAAAGTGCGCACTCTGTAATTTTGCTTCTATTTTTGCAAAGTTCAACGCTACCACTTGTAGATTCAGGGGTTAAGGCGTATATAAAGACTTTCTGCAGCTTAGTAGGTCGTTGAAAGTCCGAACGCGAGTACAAGTTAGATACCGTGAATGCTACATGAGCTTCCATGCAGAATGACCTTTGGTCCGGATGCACCGCTCTAGCAGGGTACTTGAACGAAGCTTCATATCCTCCTACCTTCTACCCTAAGGTTGACTTAAATCCCCAGATGGAGGGGGAGTGGAGGAAGGGTGGATGGGAGGGGTGGCTGTCTTTCTGCTGGCGGAATGCTTGCTTCTCAATGCTCAACGTCGTCGCAGTAAACTGAGGAAGGGGGAGACAGGCGGGAAAAGGGAGTACTGTGAATACCACGGACCTTTAGTTATACTTCCGTGACACGAATCTTGAGCATCACAACGGACCATACCAAAGAACTCCCGAGATAAAGACAAACCGCTTCAAATCCTGAGCGTATTCAAAACCGAGTTTCTTTTCAACAGTTGCGTCTATCGTTTTTTCAGGGTGCAAAGTAACCTCAGATTATTTCAATCAATATACGTCGGATATTTTTATAACAGTATTACTAGTTCTCAGGGAGGATATAGTACTGATAAGAATAAAATAAAAAAGAATGGAGATACGAATTCCCAACTTCTGCCAACGCTTGAGTAAAACTATAACTATAATTACTATAATTAAAAACTCTAATTGAAGACAAAAAAGAAAGTATTACTGTTGCTGCTAACATTACAAAATTTTGTGGCTATTTAAAAGAGTCAAGCAAGAATTTTGGATTTTATCTATTCTTTCAACTTAGGTCTGTTCAAACATTTAAATATATTTAGTAATTTATATCGTTTGGGTGAACTATTGAACAATTTTATAGCTTTGATTTCAAATTCTCATTATGATTGAGAAGGTATTGGTTTTATGCGAAAACTAAATTTTGCGGATTTATTGAAATCTCCACTTTTTGAGACTCCCTGGGTTAGAAAGAACGATCCTTACGAAGATGTCTGTCCGTCTGTAGTCTATAATTTGTAGTGTGTAATCTGTATACTCGATAACTTTCGAAAGAATGATCATATTGAATTGTTCTTCGGCACAATTTTCAAGGCCGGAAAAGAAAGAACGAGTTCATTAACCAGCCTTTTTTTACCAATGGTCAATCTAACAATTTGTACGAGACCACTTTTTTCATAAGATGCATAGTTTTTGTCTAGATCGTAGAAAATGATACTAAAAATGAAAAATTCCATTTTTCAGCAAAACTATTGGAGATACGAAAAAAAATCAAAAGTACTGGAATGGTTCACTTCGAGAAAATCTACAAATTACTGACGACTATTTTTCGATGAGACGAATAATTTTCGTTTCAATCACGATAACGATCTTACAAAAATGAAAAATGCCATTTTCCATCCAAACAATAAGAGACAAGAAGAATAATTGAACAGAAAAATTGTTCATCCTATAAAGGATTTCAAGTTTAATTCGGACTATTTTTCAACAAGACGTATATATTTTATTTCAACCGTGACAACGCTTCTTAAACAATAAGAAATCTGCCCGCTGCGAGGGCACATTCTCATGGCGCACTACGCGTGCGGCTCGCTT
Organism: Neuroterus valhalla; assembly: GCA_011762715.2. Lineage (NCBI taxonomy): Eukaryota > Metazoa > Arthropoda > Insecta > Hymenoptera > Cynipidae > Neuroterus > Neuroterus valhalla. Next base: position 2,570 of record WSXT02003402.1, read on the forward strand.
CGCTCGCAAGTTTGAGCGCACCTATAGGGCGCGCCTCAACCGGATCTCGCGCTTTGCGCTCGACAATTTACAGTATAATGCGTATGCAGAGTTGCAAATATTGCAAAACTGCTGAAAACCTCTACTTCTATGAAGATTATTGAACTTTTTTTTTATTTTCTGATGAAATTTTTTTTTATTTCAAGTTTACTTAGAGCTCTACTGGCCTTGAGGAACACATCCTCATTACAATACTCGATAATGATATTAACAACTCGCATATTTTGGCTAGTTAATTGAATTGTTCAATTTTTAAAAAGCTTTGTACGTTGTCACGGTTGAAACGAAAAATATCCGTTCTATTCAAAAATAGTCAAGAGTTAATTTGTAGATTTTCTTAAGGTGGACAATGTTTCTACTAATCATTTTTTTCATATCTCGCATAGTTTTGTTCAAAAATGGAATTTTCCATTTTTTGACATTTTTCACGATTTGAACAAAGACTATGCATCTTATAAAAAAAATAGTATTTATAAAATTCATAGGAAGGGAAAGTGGGGAATTCTGAGACACATAATTTTTGCACAATATCTCTGCCAAAAATTTCTTTTCCAAATACTGAGAACCTTGACGTTTACTATATAAAAAAAACTTCTGGCTCATACCGATTCATAAAATAATTTTTTTCTGGAGATTCACATGACTTTTGAGAAAAAGTGACTTTTCGGGATTTCGGAAAAATGGGGGAAATTGTGAGACACCGCGTTAACCGAATTAAAACTCAACACTTTTAGAATGATTAGATGAATTATTGATGTTTAGAATGATTATTAAGAATAATTTCAGAAAATATAATTCACTTTCACAGTTTTTGCATGTGGAAACATTAACAGCATAATAAAGCTTATCTCCTGTTGTAGCGTAATAAAGCGGCATGGTATCTGCAAAACGGGAAAAAGTCAAGAAGACTAAACAAAATACTATTTAACGTACCGCGAAACACTGATATGGAGTGTCTCACAGTTCCCCACTAAGTGTCTCATGATTTCCCACGACTTATGTTTTGCATTATAGCGGTGTGTAAACGGCGGAAAGACTTTCCGTCTAAAATGAATGGTGTGAGTCGAAGGGCTAAAGCTGAACGAAAAAAAAATTGCATAATTACTCGATTGGGTTTTGAACAGCACTTCCAACACATGGGCAAACACAGGAGCGCGAGGAGACACTGGGAAACTCGATTTTCGAGTCACGGCCACAGCGAAGGATGCAAACGGCTACACATAATTATTGCCCTTATTAATGTGAGCTCTGACTGAGATAACACAATGTAAGCTGTTCCGATCCGTCACCGTTGACACGTGCGCAACTCACAGCGCTGTCTCACGATTCCCCACGTCTCACAATTCACCACTTTCCCTTATCTTTAAAATGGATAATTTTTGGTGTTAATTTTTTTTGCACTCCACATCGTTTGAGTGGAAACATGCATTTTCGATTTTTCAAAAAGTGATTTTGATGGATAAAACAAGAACCATTGGTCAAAAATAGCTGGTTAACGAACTTGTCATTTCTTTTGCGGGTTTAAAGAATTGTGCCAAAGCACAATCGAATATCATAATCCATTCGAAAGTTATCGAGTATACAGATTATTACATTTTCATCATAATGAGAAGGTATTGGTTTTATTTGAAAATTGACTTTCGCGGAACTTATGAAATCTCCACGTGTTGAGATTTTATATATTTCATGTTTGTTTCATTTTGATTTCGAATGAAAAATCAATCACAGTTTATGCAGTAGTATTGAGTTGGTATTATAAAAAAATTATTGGATTTATATAGTGAAAAATTTAAGTTTTTACTATTGGGTTCCTTTTCACATCCTTCTAATAGAAGTTGGGGTGTGTCACTATTTCTTGCTGATTTTGTATTTTGTTATTATCGTTGTCAAGAATGTGGTTTATGTTATTATTATATGTCTTTTTTTGTTTTTTTCTTCCAATATAATCTTGTATATTTTTGATAAGCTCTCTAACGACTTCATTCGGATGAAGGATTGATCTTCATTTTCCTTAGTTTATTAATGCTGGAATAATCCTAATTTTTTCATAATTTGAGGAGTATTAATGTTTTCAGTGTTTTCTAGTGTAGGTGTTTTAATTATTCCAATGAAAAGTGGATACTGATTAGTAAAAGGAGTCAATATCTTAAAAGTTTTTGTTTGTGTATTTTTGTCCCTTATAAGTATGTTATCAACGCATGATCCGGTTCTACTTTCATTCACTGGTGTAGTTACACCAATAAAACCAGGGTGGAAACATTTTTCGAGTAAATTGTTTAGGTAATCTTCACTGATAATATATTTTTTTAAATGTCAATGTTAAAGTCGCCAATAATCAAATGGTTTTTCTAATGTTCAGTGTTATTGAAAAATTTGTTTAGGTTCATATTATATTCTAGACATGAGCTATCATGATTAAGATTTTTCAGAGATTTGTCTCTGGGAGTTTTTTCCACTACACGAATTTCCACTCAGACATTTCCTCAAAAATTACACGTTATTCCTTAAACTTCGAAAATTTTGTTTAGCGTCGGAAAGTGACTATGAAGGAGTCGAAGGGTTTTTTTTCGTAATGAGAAAGAAATTCATTTTTAGGCCATGTTATACATGGATCACGTGAATCAAAATATCGATTTCTTTTGCAACAACTCACGTCCGCACCGAGAGAGATTTCAAATTGAAATTTTATAAAAAGCCTCAGAAATAACAAACTTCGTTTGTATACAACATTAGGTTAGAAATAGGAGAACAAACCATCTTTCAATTAAAAAAAAATCTTGAAATTTTGAACCAAACGCTGTATACATACGTAGATTTATGGATTTCTGGTCTTTTCAAAAAATTTCAACTCAATATCTCATTCGGTGCAAACGAGAATTGTCACGTAATCCATATGAAACATGAGCTCAAGAAAGACCTAGCTACCATTAACAAATTCCAATTCGCACTTGGATTCCATCTTTGATATCTTCCAACCCCCCCCCCCCCCTCCCACCAGTCTACAGAATTTGTTCTTCTTTCCTTGTAATTATTCAAGATGCCTAAATAACGACGACGATGACGCAGTCAACAACAACTACGATGACGGAAGGGACAGTTATGACGATGACGAAAACGACGATAACGATGATGACGGCGATGACAACAATGATGATGATGGCAATGATGATGATGGCGATGACGACGATGATGATGAGAAGCACGATCATGTTGATAACGGATAAAACGAGGATGAAGAAGATGATGATGACAATGACAATGACGATGATGAGAAGGATGACAACAATCACGAAAACCACGTTGACGAATATGACGATGACGACGAAGTCAGCAATAACGATGATGAAGAAGACGATAACGCTGATGACAAAGGCAAGAATAACGACGATGATAATGACGATGATGACGACGATGACAATAATGAAGAAAACGACGATGAAAAAGATGATGGCGATGATGAGGATGATGATTTGATTTTGATTTTTTCTCAATCTCATTGTCGTGGGAAGAGAACCTTTTCTTCAAAAAACGACTCGTATTTGTAATGCGTCTTCTTGGACTGGGTTTACAAGGAATGAATCTTTTCTGCGGCTTGATGAATTCGGGTCGAGGTATGACCATCAAAACCTATTACTCATGTATGGAAAATGCGTGGGCTGCTATAAAATCCACGTACGACGTAATCCTCGAAAGGGCTGCAGAAGGAGAGACGATGGAAAATGCCGATGCCGGAAATGAGCCGTCTCATTCGACCGTTTCAGGAGACGGAACTTGGAGCAGGAGAGGATTTTCATCCTTCTTGGCGCAGTGACTCTAATTGGAAAGTATTCTAATAAAGTTATTGACTTGCTTGGGAAATTAAAAGGGCATAGCAGGATAAACATGTGTGTGCTGCCCCCGGCCCGATCAGGTCTATATTTTTACCCTAAGATGGCATTGATAAGGAGTGAAATACCCCGGAGTATTATCTCCCAAAAATAATTTTTATGGGAGTTATGGGGGTCAGTGGAAAAATCAATAAAGTCGTTTTTCTCGAGAACGGCTTGGCCGATTTTAATGAGCAAAAAATATGTTATGGTTTTCGATAGTAGGATGCTAGAAAAAGTTTATAAGGTTTCCCCGCCAAACATAACCTAGAAAAATTTTTTTTCGAAAATTTTGAGAATTATTTTTATGGTTTCTGTTCCGAGTACTACTTTCATCTTGCACAACGAAAAACTTCAATTTATGTTATAAAGCATATTTAATCCCTGGAAGAATTGAAGTGGTAGAGCATAGTTAGAAAAACCAAAAACTTTGAGCCTACTGTATACTGTGTGCGTACTGCGTAGACTGGGTGCGTGCTGCGTATACTGGGTATACGTTCGAGTCCAGTTAACCCACAATATCTATTTCAGAGCTTCAGAATCTGGATGATAAATACTAAAACAGTTCCCTTGTCTTATCGAACGCCTGGAGTCAGCCTACAATAATTGTAGTTCCCAAAACCCAATACGTAGACGTTACAGTCGATTTTCGACCCCTTCTGTAGGATGCTTGATTAAATGTGAGTCATCTGGCCTCTCACGAAGTGGGGCGCTTGATCAAAAGTGAGTCACCTCGCCTCTCATAAACCAGGGTGTTCGATTAAACGCGATTCCCTTCGCGTTTCACGGACTAGGGTGCTTGATGGAACGTGAGCCACCTCGCTTCTCACGAACCAGTGTGCTTGATTAAAAGTGATTCCGTTCGCCTCTCACGAACTGGGATGCTTGATGAAGCGTGAGTCACCTCACCTCTCACGAACCAGTGTGCTTGATTAAACGTGATTCTGCTCGCCTCTCACAAACTGGGGTGCTTGATGAAACGTGAGTCAACTCGCATCTCACGAACCAGTAATATTGATTAAACGTGATTCCCTTCGCCTCTTACGAACTGGGGTGCTTGATTAAACGTGAGTCACCTCGCCTCTCACGAACCAGGGTGCTTGATTAAACGTGATAAGTTGGGCGGTTGAAGCTGTTCACGCAATACTCAAAGAAAAATACCGACATCTAGATCGCAAATTGAACGATTCATTGCTTCCGAAGATTGAAATGTATTTCCGAATTGCATCATTCTTGAATAATCGATACGGTTCGTCAGAAGCGAAGGGACTCACGTTTAATCAAGCACCCTGGTTCGTGAAAGGCGAGGTGATTCACATTTAATCACGCAACCCAGTTCGTGAGCGGCGAAGGGAATCACGTTTTATCAAACACCCTGGTTCGTGAGAGGTGAAGGGAATCACGTTTAATCAAGCACCCTGGTTCGTCAGAGGCTGTAACCTCTACGTGGTGGGCTCTGGGAACTACAATTACTGTAGGCTGACTACAGGCATTCGATTAGTCAAGGGAACTGTTCTAGTATTTATCATCCAGATTCTGGAGCTCTGAAATAGATATTGTAGGTTAGGGAACGTTCACATATTATGTACCGCACTTTTCTTTTGTTTACACCGTTGCATCTCTTTTTGCATTGCGGCATTTTTATTGTCGTCTTTATTTAAACAAAAGAGAAGTGCGTTACATATTATTTGAACGTTCCCTTAACTGAATTCGAATGTACACCCAGTATACGCAGAACGCACCCAGTATACGCAGAACGCACCCAGTATACGCAGTACGCACACAGTATACGGTGCGCTCACAGTTTTTGATTTTTCTAACTATGCTCTACCTCTTCAATTCTTTCGAGGAATAAATATGTTTTATAACATAAATTGAAGTTTTTTTTTGTGCAAGATGAAAGCAGTTCTCGGAACAGAGCCCAAAAAAAAATTCTCAAAATTTTCAAAAAAATTTTTTTCTAGATTATGTTTGGCGGGCAAACCTTATAAACTTTTTCTAGCATCCTACTATCGGAAACCATAACATATTTTTTGCTCATCGAAATCGCCAAGTCGTCCTCGAGAAAACAGGTAAATGAGCAAATTTTTTAATTTGAAAAATTTTCCAATAGTTTTCACCCTCGCAGAAATAGGACATGGTGAGAAATGTGCGAGAATCGAGTATGATAAGAAGAAAATCAATCTCTTCTATTAAGTGCAAAAGTTTGCAATTAAAACATTTTTTCGCAATTTCTTACAAAAAATTTTTCAATATAAATTGAATAGGAAGTTAGTAATCATAGAACAAATTTACTTATTTGCATAATTTTTCTAGAATACTTGTTTACCTTGCAAAAAAGCATAATAATTTTTAACCTTCCATGATCTACCAATAATGGTATGGAAATCTATATGATTTATATTATTGATCTATTTATGCTCGCTGATCACAAATATTATTCCTAAAAAATCCAATATTTCATTGAGTGCGACCGTTTTGTCAGTTGAAATTTTTGCAAAATCATTTTTTCTTCAAATAATCATCTTTGAAAAAAAATAATTTCGACAGGTAAATAAATTTATTTTGTCCCACGCGAAATTTTTGTTGAGTATTTTTTGTGTTTAGAAGCTAAAGCACACAATACTATATAAACATACATAAACTGCATACAGATATTATAATGAACCTGCGTATTCCGTGACTGCAATGCCGAACTATTTATTTAATTTTTAGGTTATTGGAAATATTTTCAATAGTATCATAGCATACTTGGATGGTTATTACTTTAAAAAATAAACTGTATTTCCGAAAACTTTGCAATATTGTGAAACTTAGAGTTATGAATTTTTCAAAATAGCCGCAAATGAATTTTTTCAATCTTCAATTGCTCATAGCTATTAATCTGTGAGTTTTTTGTACGTAAAGCACCTTACATTTTTTTCTTATTTTAGGAAATATTTTCAAACATACACTATATTTTGATGTGAAGCAAATTAATATTTATTGAGCGATTTCCAAATAAGTAATTTATAATTTAAGGAGATTTTGATAAATAAATTATGTTAAGGCAAATATCTGCACCCATTTGTAAGTTTTTCAGGTACTAAGAAATATTATTTATCACTTTTATCAAAAATATGGATGGAATGTTGCCGAATACTATAACTTTTCTTTAAATGTACTTTTATTTTTGATAGAAAACTTATGCAATTTTCATGATTTTCCTTTTGATTTATCAAGAAATGAAAACATAATCGAAAAATTCATAACAGTATGTGCAAAGTACTCACTTTCCTGAGTCGAATCCATTTTTTGGAATAACCACAGATGCAGTAGGCTTGGGTGTATGCTGCTTTAAAGGTCACGCACGGGTAATACTCAAATATGAATGAAACGCATAGCCTAACTGTGTGTTCCCTTATCAGATCTCTATTGCTGCATGTGCATAAAAAGGAAAAGGGGACTTCGAATTTCGTAACTTCATACCTCTATTGATCAAAATATAATGAAGAAAAGACCGATCTAAAAAATTTTCTTTCTCACTATGTCCTATCCCTTCAAAAAGCAGAAAAAGTATCGAAAAGTATTCGAGAATCTCTCAAAATTTTAGAGTATTTAAAGAATATAAAGTATCTGCGGCCAGTCAGACGCAGCGGTCCGATCGTCCAAAAAAAAATTGGTCCATGTGTGCGGCTTTCCGCTGCGAGTTAGTCAACATTTACGGAATTTTCATTCAAAAGGATTGATTTTGAATTTCATATTGAACATTTTTCATTTTTATCTTTGAAAAAATCTTGATTGGAAGAGAAGTGACGGGCAAATAAGTGCAAGCATGTTTTAAATACGCGCCTTTTTCGCAATTAATTCTAGATGAAATCGGAAAAGCAGTCATCGCCGTTTTTGTAGCGCCAGCACGGCGCACCCGCGCCATGCGCGACTCTGAAATCGGAGCCTCAATCGACTGGCCGCTACAAAAACGGCGATTATTCAGTACCTACACACCTTGGAAATCGCTACTAGGGTTCAAAAGTTTCGTTTTTTGTTGAGGAACAATGTGGGATGACTGTTTTTCCGATAATATTTAGAATTCATCAAACTAGAGGTACATAAACATTTGACACTGTAATTTTTTGGTAAAAATATAACATTTAGAGGGCTGTAAAATTGTTCATAGCGCACGAAAATAGGTGACCAAGGGCTTCAACTAAAGCTATGAATATATTCTTCGAAATAAGCTAGCAAAAGTCTCAATAGCAATCGTACAAACACAATTATGATCGAATGATTGCGAAAAGAGCGCGTATTTACAATATTTTTGCACTCATTTGCCCGTAACTTTAATTCCAATCAAGATTTTTTCAAAGATAAAAGTGAAAAATGTTCGTAATTAAATTTACAATCAATACTCTCAATAAGAAATCCCGTAAATATTGCAGGCGACAAGATGTATCGATTAAACAATAAAATTGTTCATAACAAAAAAACTGGCGGGTTTTGGGCCCGGAGACTTCAAAAAATCGATTTTCCGCACCAAAAACATAAAAATAAACAAAGTCTTCGACTGGACATAGAAGTGCATACGGCGACCCCTCTCCAGCGCCCGGACTAATTGGCTGTCGGACTACCCGACCGCGCTCCGGTGGTCATACTTTTTGGGCAGAGGACAATTGCTTTCCAGATACCTGAGTGCAGTACCCCCACTACGCGGCACCCTCTCCCGCCGTCGAGCTGGCTATGCTGCTCGACTGCTGCTCTGGTTCCTCACTCAGCGGGCGGTATATATGACTCAATTACAAAATTTGAAAAATCGTAATTCCGAATATGGGAGTTTAAAAACGATATATTCGGAATCTATGATTCGAGAAATAGTATATATAGATCAGTTTGTATGGAAATCGATTATTCAATCATTATTGATAATCGATACTCCAGATTCTTTGAGTCCAGAAGAAAATTAACTGTTTTGTTCAAATTCATATTTCCCTGATGGGACGAATCCTCTTTGGTTGAATACTAATTTTTCTTTTTCAAATCCAGTTATTTTAGTAGAGATTCAAACTATTCGGTCGAAAACTCATATTTTCTGGTTGACAATTAGATTGCTTTGTTGAGAATTCAACTATAAGTAACATATTTATATTTGTTGCAAAACATCCTTTAACAGAACAGATCAAATAAAGCAAAATAAATCAATTTTGAAAAGAATATTCGAATTTTCAACAAAAACAAATTTTTCTGCAAAAATTTGTACAGTTAAACTTCCAATCATAAAAATGAATTAACGATAACAAAAAAAAGTGTTTTCGAAAAATAGTTCATGAAGGTGGATATTCGAACAAGGAGATTATTTTTCAAATAGAAAGAATAATTTTCAAAGAAAAAATACAATTTTTCAACAAAATAGTCGAATTTCGAATTGAAAAAAAAACTTATTTTCAACCAAAAATGGAACAGTATCATTTTCAGTTCAAAAAATCAATTTCAAACCAAGCATAACAATTTTATACTAAAACAAATAATCTTCAACTGCGGGAGTTGAGTTCGAACAGATAAATTGACTTGCACTGAGAAAGATACATTGTCAACAAAAATTTGATCAAATTTGAAATGGGAAAAAATGGATGTTTAACTGAACAGAAGAATTTTAAACTAAAACGAATGAAATTGTAAATATTTAACTGAAGTAGTTGAATCTAAAATTAGAAAGACGAATTTCAACAACAAATTCATTTTTACTCAAAAGATGCAATTTTTGACTCAACCAAGACTATTAAAAATTTCACCGAAAAAATACGAGAAATAACCGCTTCCTTTTTACGACTCAAAAAGAGATCTTATCATTTGATTTGAAGAATGTAACGTTCCTTTTGATCTGATTCTCAAAATGTTACAATGCATCCATACTTCATGAGAAGAAGAATTTTTATTTTGTCCATTATAAGAAAATCGTTTTGCAAATTTGTTGCTCTGTGAGATTTTTTCAGCAGATTCAAATTTGATAATCGAGTTGATGATAGCCCAAACATACAGAAAGAATATTTTTATGTAGATTTTTTGAATAAAAAGGAATTAATGACTCGGGACAGGGAATTTCAGAAAATAATTATGGTTTTCATTTTAGGGCAGGGCTAGTTTCAATTGAGATTAAGAAGAGAGAAATTTCAGAAAATCGTTCCTCCAATTCAAATTCGTCACAACTTTAAAGTCCCCTCTCCTCAATTTAAATAAAGAAAGTACTTCAAGCCGTCTTCAGAGTAGAAGTGCAGTTTTCCAAAGAAGAAATATTCCTGAATTATGGTGGAAACCTTGTTTACATTGTTCATTGAAAATTCATCCTTTTTTAGTTGAAAAATTAACTACTCGATTTAAATTTAAACTTGTTCGTTGAAAATCAAATTCTTTTGTGGAAGTTGCTTTACTTCGATTCAAAATTCACCCCTAGCTGACATTGTAACTACTTTGTTAAAAATCAATTCATCTTTTTTTTCGGTGAAATTTTGAGTATTCAGTTGAACATTGCTTTCTTTATTTGAAAATTAAACTATTTCTTCGACAATTTATGTACTTCGTGGGAAATTTGCCTTTTCCATAGAAAATGAATCTTTATGGTTAAAAATAATACCTTCTCTGATGAGAATGTAATAATCTTTTTGCTTGAAATACATCTATTCCCGTTAAAGATTCATCATTATACCTGAAAATTCATAAGTTTGGTTGGAAATTAATTCCTTCAAATTTGTTTTCCTTGAATTCCTTGAAATTTGTCTCTTTGAATTGAAAAATCAATTATTCCGTTGAAACTTTACATATTTTGTTGAAAAATCGCTTTTTTTGGTGAAAAATTATCTTTTACTTCGTCGGTTATTATTCTTCTTCGAATATTCTTCTTTACGGTTAACAGAATGTCACTATCCCATAAAATTGGTCATTTTTATAGTTCAAATTTGAACTATTTAGTTGGGAAATTTCATTTTTCGGTAAAAAATGAATTTGTTGTTAAAATTCGCCTTTCTAATTTTAGATTTACCTACTTCAGTCAAATATTTACAATTTCATTTGTTTTAGTTCGAAATCCTTCTGTTTAGTAAAACACGAGGTTGAACATCCATTTTTTCCGTTTAAAATTTGATCGAATTTTCGTTGAAAATGTATCTTTTTCAGTAGAAGTTAATTTATCTTTCCGAACTCAACTCCCGCAGTTGAAGATTCTTTGTTTTAGTATAAAATTTTTATGTTTGGTTTGAAATTGATTTTTTGAACTGAAAATGTTACTGTTCCATTTTTGGTTGAAAATAATTATTTTTTGAATTCGAAATTCGACCATTTTGTTGAAACATTGTATTTTTTATGTTGAAAATTATACTTTCTATTTGAAAAATAATCTTCTTGTTTGAATATCCACCTTCATAAACAATTTGGTTGAAAATACTTTTTTTTTGTTATCGTTAATTGATTTTCATAATTGTAAGTTTAACTGTACAAATTTTCGTAAAAAAATGTGTTGTTGTTGAAGATTTGAATATTCGTTTCAAAATTGATGTATTTTGCCATATTTGATCTGATCTGTTAAAGGATGTTTTGCGACAAATATAAATATGGTACTTCTAAAAATATTCATTCCAACCAAATAGTTGAATTCTCTACAAAGAAATCTAGTAATTGTGAACCATAAATTTGAATTTTCGACCATATAGTTGGAATTTCTACCAAAATAATTGGATTTGAAAAGGAAAAATTAGTATTCAACCAAAGAGGATTCGTCCCGTCGCACAGTGGTCTGAAAGTCCCGAAAAATTGGCCATAAATCGAATTTTCAGCAGAAAAGCGCAAAAATCGGTATCCTATAGTTTTTGAAGTCAAGGAATTCGAATATGTAATCGAAATTTCGAAAAACAAAATGGCCGATCCAAAATGGCCGACAAATTTTCGAAAAAGTTCCATGACGCTTGCGAAAACTTGCAGTCGGGGGTTTTCGAAGTCAAGGAATCCGAATGCAAGGCTGAATGACACAATGAAAATTTTGATTTTTTTTTTCATTATTTTCTGTACGATCGAAATTGGAATTTTCCATTCTTTGAGAAAGTTCAAAAAGTTGTATTCACGATCTTGTAGGGCTCCCAAAAGAAAACATGTTTTCTCCCTGACTTTCTTTTCAATCTTGCGTTATTTGGCCTGAAATTTTCATTTTCGTTTATATCTTTGAATTTTGAAAATGGCACGACTCTGACAATTCTGTTTTCATCAAAAAAAAAAAATCATGAAGAAAAATCGTTTCACTTTTTACCTACCGCAAGAAACCGTACTTGCAATTTTGAAGTCTTGGAAAAAAAGTCTAAAAAATATTTTCAAAATGCTCCCCCTCTTTTATTTCTGATCCAAAAGAGCTGGTTAACGAACTCGACTTCTCCTTTTAGTCCCTAAAAATAGGTGCGAAAGTACGATCGAATATGATCATTCTTTCAAAAGGTATCGAGTTCACAGATTATTTTTCATTATTTTTTGTGCGATCAAAATTGGAATTTTTGATTTTTTGAGAAAATTCAAAAAGT